>JANRMR010099851.1:0-13374 GCA_025434825.1 Bergia sp. 'catenularis' | reverse complement strand
AGTAATTGAAGGAAGTATGAATACTTTGATGTTGTTGCAGTCAGTCTGGTGGGCCTGGAGCACCCGCTTTAAGACTACAACGAACACAAATTGTGGCACGGGTTCAACAACTACTTTGTTTTTCTGGAGCAGAAAATATTTCACAGTCAACGAAGTGTCATGAGAATTGTAAACAGAAGATTCTCCTTGTAGATTTTAAAATTACAAGACGGCAAGTTCAAAACTATGATAAATACCAATTTGTATACTAAGTATCTCTCGGCAAAAAAATTAAATAACCTCTTACTTGCAGTTAAATCATGTTTTGGACCGTTATTGCGATAATTGTAAAAAGCAATAAATTATGTTGTGTGCTTTGTCTTTCACTGCTTTTAATTCTGAGCGTTTGGAAGCAATTAAATGATTTTGGAACAGGACAGACCTGCCGATTTGCCGCTGTTCGTTCAACATCCTCAAATAACTCTCGAAGTTTTTAACCAAATTCTCGCTACAATAATGAAAACTGTAGGTAAGAATTTCTGAATGCGATTCTCGCGTCACTTCCGCCGACTGCAAGATACAAAATAATTTAAACAGATGACGTCATATAACATCCCACATATAAACGAGTGACCACAATGATGACATGGTGTGAAGAATCGATGAACAGATTTATGAGGGCAACTACACTGCAAACACAAAAAGCTAGCAGCTCTACAAACGGAAGTTCCGAATCATTTGAAACTTCTTTCATTCTAGAATATTCTACTTAAAATTCGATTGAATATCCATTCTGCTCCGTTCTCAAAATCGTCTGAATAACTTATGCTAACTACTGAACAATCTTCTATAAGAAAAACTATATACCGTAACTTCTCTAATACGCCCCCCCCCCTCAAAAATGCTTGAAATACATGTAAATGAGCTGAAATTAAAGAAATTGAGTGTCGCACTGATAACTTTCTGATATTCTGCAGAATTAAATAAGCCCCCCCCCCCCTCTATTAAGCCCCCCCGGGAGGGGGGCTTATTAGAGAATTTACGGTATCAAACGTACGGGAAAGGGGACTCGTTAATTGGGATCTGCCACTGGCATTAGGCAAGCTGCAAGCAGGCTCAACGTTTATAGTATCCGAACTGAAAAAGCACTGAACTGCACTAAAAGAGCCTGTAGCAGATTTCGCTGGTGTGTGATAGATTATTTAGTTTTATGCAATAAAATGCTCAGTACTTTCTTTCCTTAAAAAAGAGTAATTATGCTAAATTAGAAGTGGAATTACTTACCTGGGTGACGATTTCAGAAAACTGATTCACTGTTCCTCATGTCAGCAGGGGCCAACGAGCCTCGAGGTGGTGCAATCTTGTCCATCTGCAGTGATGTGAATCTTGTATCCTCACAGCACTGTCTGTCGGCTTTCCAATATAGCCGCTTGTGATTTGCACGAAAACGATTATTTTCTGCAATAACAAACAGAAAAGATTCACAATGTTAGCTAGTAAATTTCTAATCAGTAACACAGATTTTAATATATTTCAAGGCATTTGAAGGATATAGATCATTTGCTTCAAGAATAACATTGCTTACTGATTTAATGTTTACTAAACCAAACTGAGATCAGATGAATTATTATTCAGATGATTTACTGTTTACTGTTTACTGTTTATTAAATCTCATTTAAGCCAAACTGAGATCAGATGGATTATTATTCAGAGAAAGCAAGCAAGCAAAAATTAAAGAAATCACACCTTGAAAATCAAAATTGTTACACTGACGAACTTTCCAACACTAAGATTAGTTATCATCACAGCCAGCTAACAGGAAACATCTGATCAAGTTAAAGTTATCAGTTTCGAAATCCTAGTCTAGAGTACTAAATCATTTGGCATAAATCAATCTAACATCATCAACTTAAGCCAAAAGAACATCTATAAAAAGTGATACAAACTTCGGACGTTGTATCTGATCTTGAACGAAGAGTAACGACTAAAGAAGAAGAAAAAATACAGAAAAAAAAACTTTAGCTGGTTTAACGAACCAGACTGCCACACATTGTAAGGTGAAAAAGTAGGAGTGGACACGAGAAATCAGTGATCTTCGCAATAAAACTGCATTTTAATCAGTTGCAAATATTTGCCTGAAAAAAAAATTTCAGATCTTAACGGGATGTGAACTCGAGACCTCTGCGGTGCCGAACAGATACCCCAACCACTAGGCTATGACGCCAGTGATAATGATTGGTCAACTGTGAGTTCTAATAAACTCACAATTTTGTAAAATGTAAAAGACGTTCTCTTAGTTTGGTAAGCTTTGAACACTTCATCACGACCAGAACGAACACAAACTTTGATACAGGTCCAGTTAATATGAACTCACGATCTTGGATTTTTGTTGTAAAAACACTCCAGGCTTTCCTGATGATGGATTTCAGTCGAAAACGTTCGACTTTAAAATTTTTTAAACTTTTAGCCTTTTATAAATACTTTTAACTCCTGGTTTTGTTTTGAAAACATTTTTGAAAGTGACCAAACAATTAAACTTATGACGCCATATGGCATCCCACATGCAAACGAGCGATCTCGACGATGACAAAGTGAATGCATGATCAGATTTGTACAGGAGAAAGAACAACAATACTGCAAGTTTAAAGCTTTTGTAGCTAGTATGCAAGCAAAGAATTGTTCTACTCTACAATTAAATCAAGTAGATTCAGCGAGATTGAACTGGGATGGGCGGATTTCAAGCAATGTAAAAAAAAAAACGTTTTGGAACGGGCAGATAATACCTAAGAAATAAATTAAAACTAGCAAACTATGACATGAAGCAATGTTAAAAAACATTTTTCATGCTGGAGGGAGGGGGGTGCTTATATAGAGGAGGGGGGACACTTACATAAAAGAGACTCATAATGGGGATATTATTTTTGTAAGTGGGTAAATGGACTCATATATGGAGGGGCAATTTAGGTCATTCCAACATTTTTACTCTGATTGTGAAGTTTGAACATGTTTACAACTCTGAAATAGAGCCGAGCTGATGTATTTCTTTGGGATGCTCTGACTTGCTCTAAACCAAAACCTGGTTCATCAAAGTTTTCAGTACTCAGACAACCATTCTTTTTTTGTATTCTGCATTTGGTATTATGAATATTAATGTGTCCATCTCTTGATCAGATTTCCATTACATTTCTTTGAATTTTGACAACAAATCTATCCAGCAAGAGTTACGGTGTCCTTAATTTAAAAGCTTTCAAAATTTTACAGAGCCTGCAGCAAATGTTTTCTGGTGCATATGAAAAGCAGTTTCAAAAAAGGTTGACCAATGAAGAGTCCAACACCTGTTTTGGGCGGTGAATAAGTTACATGTAGATTGTAATTACTGATCTGTTGCATTATGGAAAGTCGGTCAACTAAAATCTTACCAAGTGTTAAGGTTCTTCACACTTCTCCCCTGCTCCACTGAATGACCAAACTCCTTGCAGGACCAAACTCCTTGCAGGATCAAATCAGCATGTCAAAGCTTGGTTTGGGGTCAGGACTCTTGTTTCTATCCTGCATTCTTCTTGTTCCGTGACTCGCTCTTCAGCAGCTTCGGCAAAAAATAAAAACTCTATTTGTTTTCTTTCCATGATAAGAATACAACTATATCTTTGAAATGCAAAAACCACAGCGAGCCTCGAGTTAGTTATCATTTCATGGTAGGAGGGGGTACTTTAATTAAAAGGGCTTTTGAATCTTAAGGTCAAGTTTGTACTGCCTTCAGAGTTTTCAGTGAAGCATTTCAAGTATAGCTAAAAGTATCTCCTGATGGGCCACCAAAATGCCAACTGGTAACTATCTAAACACATAGAGTCGCCTCCTCTGATTCCCTCAATCATTACCTCTCTCATCAGACCAAAGTTAACTCCAGATGTGGACTAAAACGAACACATCTGTAGTGCACTGCCACCCAATTTTCAATGAGATGGCTATATTAATACCATTACTCATTCATGTCAAATCAAGCAAGCTGTCCAGAGGAATTTAGAGGCTGAAGGTGTCCAAAGGCATCCAAAGAATCCAGAGGTGTATAGAAGTGTCCGGCAGTAGATGTAGATGAGTACAGAGGTATCTAGAGATGTCTGGGTGTGGAAATCTCTACACATCCTTGGACATCTTCAAATATTAGACGTTTCTAGAAGTGACCAAAGGTGTCAAGTCGTGTTTAAAGGTGTCTAGGTTTCCAGACACTTCTAAACACATTTTGGACACCTCTAGACACCCTTGGACACCTCTACATATCAGATGTTTTTAGAGGTATCGAAGAACCTCGGTGTGTTCAGATATGTCTTGTACCTCTGGACATCTTTTCAACACCTATAAACAACCTTTCATGCCTGTAGTTACCAGGTGTTTTTAGAGATGTCTTGAGGTATCAAAATGTGTCTACATGTCTCCAGAGATGTCTAGACATTTCTGAACAGTCCTCTACATACCCTTGGACAATTCTAGATACCAGATGTTTTACGAAGTGTCTAGAGGTGTCCAAAGCTTATAGATGTGTCCAGAGGTGTCTAGACACATCTGGACACCTCTAGATACCCTTGGATACCACTAGATATCAGATGTTTTTAAAGGTGTCTCAGTGACTAAAAAGTTCCAGAAGTGACCATCGGTGTCTAGTGGTGTTCAAAGGTGTCCAGATGTGTCTGAGATTTCTAGACACATGTATACACATTTTTGACACCTTCTGGCACCTTTGGCCAGCTCTAGATATCAAAGTTTTTAGAGGTGTGCAAAGGAGCCTAAAGGTGGCTATATGTGTTTGGAGGTGTATAGACACCTCTGGGTATATCTACACACCCTTGGACACCTTCAAAAACCTGTATCGACACCTCTGAAAACACCTTCTAGACACCTCTGGACACCCTTGGACACCTCCAAAAACCAGATGTTTTAGAGGTGTCAAGGGGTGTACAAAGGGGTCTATGGGTGTGTAAAGATGTCTAGATGTGTCCAGAGGTGACTGGACAACTCTGGACACTTCTGAACACCTCTAGAAACCAGATGTTTCTAGAGGTGTCTATAGGTGTCTATAGGTGTCTAAAATGTCTGGTGATGTCTAAAGGTGACTAGACATATCCAGGTGTCTAGACAGCTGGACACATTTTTGCCACCTCTTGCCACCCCTTGAAACCTTGTGATACCAGATGTTTCTAGAGTTGATAAAACACTTCTTGACACTTTTGAGTACCTCTTGACACCCTTGGACACTTCATGATATCAGATGTGTCTAGAGGTATCCAGAGGTGAAGAGACACCTCAAGGAACATCTGGTATCGAGAGGTGTCAAGGGTGTATAGAGGTGACCAAAGGCATATAGAGGTGTCCAGACATGCATAAAACACTTCTAAGCACTTTTGGTACCTCCTGACACCCTTGGACACTTCAAGATATCAGATGTGTCTAGAGATATCCAGGGGTGAAGAGATACCTCAATGAACATCTGGTATCAAGAGGTGTCAAGGGTGTATAGAGGTGACCAAAGGTGTATAGAGGTGTCCAGACATGTATAAAACACTTCTAAACACTTTTGGTACCTCTACACTTCAAGATATCAGATGTGTACAGAGACAACCAGGGGTGAAGAGACAACTCAATGAACATCTGGTATCAAGAGGTGTCCAGGGTGTCTAGAGTTAACCAAAAGGTGTCCAGAGCTAGAAACCTCTTGATACCTTTTGGACACCTTGGAACACCAGTAGACACTTCTAGAAATAAATGGTATCTACTGGTGTCCAAAAAGTGTTTGGACGTGGCTTGACACCTCTTGATACCTTTTGGACACCTTCGGACACCTCAGGACACTTCTAGAAATATCTGGCATCTATAGTTGTCCAAAAGGTGTCCTGGCATGTCCAGATGAGGTGTCTAGATCTTTCCAGTTTTTCTTACAGTTGCACTGTCTCCTAGGCTCACCTTACATAACAAATACATTTCCCAGTCTTTTCTTTTTCTACATATGTAAGTCCAAGAAGTGAGGGAGAAGTACATGTATTTTTAATCCCCACAAAGATTACTGGTTTTACTTGCCATTTCAGAATGTGGTTCTTCGGTAGTCAAAAGTAAAGCCATTTGCAGGCTTTCAAGCACACCCAGGTAAAAAAGTAGGAGAAAAGTACGTCAACTGAGGGCTTAGGAGGAGTAGTTTTTGTCAATACACCACTGCTCCCGATCATATATCATAACAAGTTTACTATCCACTGATAGAAATCAAGAGTGAGGATACTGTACTACCATTGACTAATTTAACTATGACTAAACAGAAGAATTCATTGAAAATTAATACAGATATTGCATACTGACACTACAAATACAGGGTCAGAGCATCAAACATTTTTAAAACAAAAGAATATCATTGACAATCCTTAAATGTATGCTGAATGACTAGTACTCACTATTCCTGCATGATAGCCTTGCACAATTTGTTGGAGTTGTGGAATAAAAAAAGTAGGAAAAGGTAGGAAATAACAGGAATCTCAAGATAAAAGTAGGAATAGTAGGCGCAGGGTCAAAAAAGTAGGAAAAAGTAGGAAAAGTAGGACTGCTTGAAAGCCTGGATTTGGTAATCTTTGGGAGGAGATTCCACTTCGAAATTTTTAATGAGAATAATGTGTTGGCTACATAGTATCAGTCCAATGGCCACTGCAGCAATGCACGAAAGTGGAGAATTTTGAGTTTTTGTGAGGGGTGATTGGAAATTGTCACTTACATGTACTGTAGGCCATTTTTGCACTGAGCTTTTCAAAATTCTACTTTCTTGAAGTCATAGCAAATAGTTATGGACATGTATTGAATGCAGATGCAAATAACTGTACCAACTACATGTAGATGATCATGTGTCATCCAGCACAAGTTTTAACTTATTGACACTTTTTATGATTTTTGATTTTCAGTTTTGCTTTCAGCTGTCACAGACTAGGATTAGGAGCCTCAGGGTGACAGCAGTCCAGGAAGGGAGGAGAAGTGTTTTACCCACAAAACAGATCATAGGCTTTTTTTGGTATTTCAGAATGAGGTTCTTTGTTAACCAGAAGTAAAGTTACCTGGTATTGTTTAAATGGAAACCCAATTTGGAATATATGAATAATGTGTTGGCTACTGACACCAAATATGAGTATAATGACCACTGTAGCATTACACAAAAGTAGAAAATTTAGACATTTTACCAAGGGTAGTCTAAATTTGTCTAGACAACCCATCAAGTTTGAGGGAAAAAACAAGATATATCAAGCTTTGATCTCATCAATTTCCTGTAACCTGTGACACGTATCATCCTACACATACACATTTACTGTAATTTGTGACTTGCTATTTGATCTCCATCATGGGAGACCCAGTGCCAGGGACAGTCAGTCAGACAGGAAAAAATCAGGGAGATATGCTGTTCTTCTCCAACAAACCCAGGTGACAAACATTTTAGCTGAATTAAATATTATCTGGAATCTAGCATTTGTCTCATGGCCAAGATACTGTATCAGTTGCTACTTTTTCTTTTACCCACACATTATACTACTGTACTTGTACAATAACCTTAGCAATTTTGTACTTGTACTCAACCATTTAAGATGGTGATCAGTGAAGATACAACAATGATCAACAGTCAGTCAGGGAAATCATGGCCAATATCATGTGAGGTTTTCCATAACCCATGAATTAAGGCAATATCTGGAAAGTCAGCCTGTGGTAGCTCAACAGTGCAAAAACATCTTATTTTATCAAATGATGTACTACACAACCAATCACTGTTATGTTTTTAAGGTCTTTATGGGAGCACACTTTGTCATTTAAATTATATTTTAGAAAATATCAGGGGAAAAGGACCAGACAGATCGAGTCACTCACTGTAATGTACACATAGTGACATCTCAATTCAAAGTAAATATTCCGGATATAAAGTGCCAACGATTGAAATACTGCCAAGATATTCTCTGATCGCTGACAAAGCAAAAACGAGAATAGCAACTTTTGTGCCAAATTAGAGGTAAGCAACCCTGCTGGTGCCAAAACTTGTACTTTTAATAATCTCGACTATGTTCCCAGGGGTAGTTAAACCCTCGACTTTTCTTTGGGCCCTGGGTTTTCTCCTGCCCTAAGGACTACCCCTGGGTTTTGGAGGACGTTTGATCTCATAAACTATAATTTGAAACTGCGTGACTTGATACATTTACATGTACTTTGATTTAATTTGTAGCAGCTGATTTTTGAGTGATCGGGATATATCCTCTATAAATACCAATATAGTTTCCATCCTGTTGAACTCTTAAACAGCAAATTTAAAAAATCACCTTAAAAATGTTTACTTACCATACGGCTTTTGTGTCGATCGGACTGTTGATTTTTGGTAGGCAAAACTCGCTGTTGGCACTCATCAGAAACCAATAAATAATTCGAGAATTACAGCTCTCAAAGTCATCAAGAACCGAGAGCCTCGACTCCAGAACTTGTCCAAACTTCTCACACTTGAAAAACAGTGTTGTTTTTTTGTCAGCATAAAGTTTTTTAAAATGCCCTCGCCATCTTGGATTTGAAGGAAATGTTACTTACTCCATGTAAGCAGTCACTTAATTTCACCTCGGTCCCATCTTGCACGCTATGAAGTGGTGACTCACGTAACATTCGTCAAAAACTGTTTGATAGGCAAATTTTTCTCAAAACTGTTTAGTACAAGTTCTGTTATTTCATTCTCCATTGCAAAAACAGAATTTTTTTCTATGATTTTTATTTACTTGAAAAAGACGAGAAAGAACTGACAAAAATTGATGGCAAAATTCTCGCGAGTTTGCGATGTTTTGCCTACCAATCAAGATACCACAAAGTCCCGAAAGTAACGATCCCCCCGAAAGTAACGACTCCCCGAAAATAACGATCCCCCGAAAGTAACAATCCCCCAAAAGTAACGATCTCCCGAAAATAACGACCCCCCCAAAAGTAACGACCCCCCAAAAGCAACGACCCCCAAAAGTAACGCCAATTGTCGGAGGCTATTAAGCATTTCCGAAAGCAACAACCCTCCCGAAAATAACAATCCTCCGAAAGTAACGGCCACATTGCTTCTTAAATAAGGACAAAAACACCCTTTGGTAATATTCCATCATGCAGTAATGCGTATTAATTAGTGTATGTTCTCGTGACAACACAGCAACAAAACAAAAACTCTATTTCACTTAAACGTGTCGGAGGCAAAAGCAAACAAGCTGACCTTTCTTAAAGTGCATATATGAGCCCAATATCGCAAGTGAAATAACGGTGCTGTCAAGGGAAGTTGAGACGTTTTCCATTTTTAATTAGTATAATAATAAAATAATATAATAATAATTTATTAATGTATATTGCGCAAATATCAATCAGTCAATTTTCAAATGCGCACTACAATTTAAAATAATCTAGTATCTTAGATGCGCAAAAGCTATTAATTGTCTTTAAAAATCTTGTAAACATCGTAACTATAGCCGGCAGCGTAATGGCGAATGTCCAACAAATAATGTACCACTTTCTATCGAATGTTTTTGCGAGTCATGAACTGTTTCTTAACAAATTTTGGCACCCGAAAGTAACAACCCTCCAAAAGTATTGACCCCTGAAAGTAACGTCATCCAAGAGCTGCTAAATCCTAAAGAAGCGAGAGTTGTTACTTTTGGGACTTTACGGACGGTGTGACGTATGTCATGTAAGAACTGATAAAACCTCATTGTACAGAAGACATATACACCACTGCGAAATGTCTGCGCATGCTCTTTAATTTTTCTTCCGGTACCAAGCGATGCCAAATTGCTGCCTCTGACATTAACTTTAAAACTTCAAAACGTTCTCTATTCGAGGAAAGCGGAAAACAAATTCGTTTTGCTCCAGAATAATTTTAATTATGTAACTTAAAAATTTCTACACTCGTACTGGTTTCTTCTCCTATATATTAACAATGAAAGAACATGCATCCAGTGTATTTCGTTCTTGCCGCCGTGCAAACCGGCGTAGTTCAAAGCCGGCAACTGAAACTGTTTTGGCTACTTTAAAAATTAACGATACCCTCTGTGCCTGTAGACAAATATTTCAACACTTTGGCACCATCATATCAAGCTTTTAAATTGTCTTTCCTATTCTAAAATTATCGGTTACGTACTCCTTTGCAACATTCAAACTTTTTGGGAGGATCAAGTCTAGATTCGCACTAGGTATCCGAGATTGCGCACGTCATATACGTCACTCTCGATCTGTGCGTCGCGCTACGTCCCTTGGGAGAGCTGGAGGGAAATGTCGTGTTTAGACGGATTTCAAGCCTTTCACCAGTCAACAGAGAAATAATTTAATAGCCATTAATAGCCATTAAGGATAGAATTGTTTGGGATTGGACAAGAACAGAACAGAACAAAACAAAACAGTACAGAACAGAATGAACAAGAAATGAACAAAACACAACAAAACTCAACACAACAGCGCACAACAAAACAGAAGAGAAAAACAAGATAATAAAAAATACACAACAAAGCCCCCCCAAAAATACGAAACAAAACAGAAATGATTAGACAATAACAGAACCAAACAACACAGAACAGAACAGAACAGAACAGAATAGAACAGATCGGACAAGAAAGGAACAACACATCACCTCACAGCACAACACAACACAACACAACACAACAAAACAGAACAGAACAAAACAGAATAGAACACAAAAAAAAGATCGCAGCAAAGCATAACATAACATAACACAAAACAAAAAAATCAGATAACAAAGGTAAAAAACAAAATAGACAAAAAGAGAGAAGGACAGAAGGACAGAAAAAAATAAAACACAACAGAACAAAACACAAGAGAAAAGAGCGAACATGAAACGTAACACTACACAACAACACAACTCTACACTACACTACACTACACTACACTACACTACACTACACTACACTACACTACACTACACTACACAAAAACACAACATAGCAGAACATATCGGACAAGAAACGAACAAAAGAAGACATAATGATGGAACAGAATAACTACAAAAAATTTAAAAAAGCAAAACAAAGCAGGACATAAGAAAACAGAACCAACCAGAAGAGAACAGATAGGAACGAAACAGAACAGAACAGAGCAGAGCAGAAGAGAACAGAAATGAAGCGAATGCAATAGAACGGAACAAAATAAAACACAACACAACATAATATAATATAATATAAAATAATCGAAAGAAACAGAACAAAACAAAACAAAACATAACATAACATAACAAAACAAAACAGTACAGAATAGAATTGGAACCGAACAGTATAGAACAAATTAGAACTGAAAAATACAGAACAGAAGAAAAACCGACGTCATTAAGTTTATAACTTCAAACCTTACCTGTGGCTACACACTAATACTTATAATATCTGGCGTAACCACACTCGTTATGGCAATTGTTAAATATTTATTTATCATGATACTCCCGGTGACACGTCGTTGAAGTAAACCCTTGGTGCAATAGCACAGATTGGCATTCATCTGGGCAAGCTTAGTTTCTTCTGGTGGATTCCTGGACAGGAATTATTACCTAGGAACCAGGTTTACCAAACTACGCATTAGTTCTGTTTCCAAGTGCAAAACCTCACCTTTATCTCTCTTGGAAGTTACCGCTTTTATACACTCGACAAGTAAACGCCCAAAACAATATCTCCCACATTTGCCACGGTTAACTGTGATGCACCAATAGAGGCTACGCTTTGAGAAAGGGAGGAAAAATAAGATTATATTCCACATAAATTTTAACGATTCTATTATGGCATCAAGGCATACAATTTATATCAATATCACGTATTTGCAAGAGATCTAGATCAGCTTATTATTGCCGAAATTTAGATAGTTATGTAAGGTTTAAATGTAACGAATCGCGGATACTGCGAAGTCACAAAGTTCGGTCGAAAACGAAAAATACTATTTGAAAAAATACAAAAATATTCTCTCACTCACAAGAACAACTGTAGAGAAATTGAAGAAAAACTTTCTTTAAAAGCTAAAGTTGCGACCTTCTTCAGTTTTGATTAATGAAATCGAAATAAATTTTTAAAAAAACGTTCTTTGGGCATGGACCTGCAATGATTAACCGTGTTTATTTCCTCTTTTTCAATAAAAGAAAAAGGGCTTTCTGGATAACTTGGAAAAAAAACTAAAAACTTAACACAGGCAGTGGAGAAGTCAGAACCAAGGAATTCTCACAAAATATGCCTAAACTTTAGCTCGGTAAAAAAATTTCCACCAAAAAAAGTTGCTACGACCTGCCAAATTTACAGAATAGAGAAAGCCAAAAGAAAGGGGGATACTGCAAAGGCAACGGCATTAAAATCAAAAAAAACCTTTTTCTACCATCTCCAACTTTTCACTGCTGCGCAAGCCCGACATGTCAGTAAACTTCTGCAGTGCTTAATTCGACGAGAAAGTGCAGTTCGATAAGTGTTAGATATTTCAACTTTTTTCGACTTTGCTCGAAATACATGGTCTGACTACTTATTCTATAGAAGAACTTAGTGTCATTTTTCATTTTTTCTTTCTAATACTTGTAAACCGTATTTCGATTTCGTCATTATCCACTTCAGTTACAATAAAAACAAGACAATTTCTTATTAGTAACAGGGTTTCCTGAAATCACAGCCCAGCTAAATCTTTCCATTATGCCAACAGTGATTTGTAGTTACGATACGGCCTACCTTGCTTGCTGGGGAACTGGCCAGTGCATTATGACTCGGGTTTTCCTATGGAGTGAAACGGACTTTTCTGGTGTTGACAGCCTTTTACGCAGCTCGCGCACCTCACGCAACAATCAAGTTTTCGTCGAGGACACTTGCGCCTTCGCCTATTTGATAATACGGAATCTGAAAAAGAAAAGTGACTTGGTGTAACTATTTGGAAACGTCTAGAATTAATGGCCGTTTTCAGAACAAACGTTGAGTCCACACAAAAGCAACACGTTAGTTTCCGCACAGTTTACTGATTGGATTTTTAAAAGCATATTCTTGATGTTTTTGATCTGTCATTCCATTTTAGCCGTTCAAAGTTGGGCCTTAATTTATATACCGCTAGCCTGCATGTACACTGTTGTTGACAAACATTGCGAGCACTTGGAGGTCAAAATTTTTAAGCTGGAAGTTAATGAACTTAAATGCGCCTTACAATATATAAAAGTATTTTGCGCCAAACCAATATTGATACGCTATTTATATTATTCAAGGCAGTTTGCCAGTTCATCAACGTTCAGTAACATTTTAAGCATTGGACAGGTTAAAAGCCTAAAGGCAAACTTAAGAAGCATTGATGAGGGGGATGGGGGAACTTAAGTGCAGTTCTGGTTTTCTCTAACTTCACAGGCTGTTATATGGTAGTTTCTTT
>JANRMR010099740.1:0-13375 GCA_025434825.1 Bergia sp. 'catenularis' | reverse complement strand
TATTCTGCTTCTATTGACTTCATTCCTCGTCCCCCTATCTTTCGCGGTAGATAGAGCAGCTTAGTGGAGCCAAGTGGGTGTTTTGCTCCATTCTCGACCATGATCTTTCTGGTCTCACGATCAATTCTTTGCAGTTCAGTGATGGGCCAGACCTGAGTCCACATGAAGTATGTCATCACCGGGAGCGCAAATTGATTGGTTGCCATCACCTTGTTGTAATCAGATAGAGGGCTCGACCATATCACTGAGACCCTCTTCAAGTACTCTTTCTCAACATTCTCTAGCACCATGTTGTCTTCCTGTTTCTTGTTCTCTAGTACTCCCAGAAATCGGTACTGGGAGCCTTCGTTCAAACTCTTGATTAACTCAGGTGCTCCAGTTCTCGTTCCAGCCGACTCCTCCAACTGTCCTCGTTTGACATGTACTACTGCACACTTCTTCTCGTTCCACTGTAAGCCGACGTCGCTCATTGTTCCTCTGGTCTCCTTCATTACACGTCCCAGCTTCCCCTCTGATGATGCATACATTTTCATATCATCAATGTACAGCACATCAGTGATCTTCGCACTAATAGGCTTCGATAGGCGGTATCCTTCTGTTGCTTTCAGTTTCCAAGCGACAGGATTCAAGCTGAGTGTGAACAATTATTATTATTATTATTATAAAGAACTGGCTTCCGTGCACGTAGTTTTTAGGGAAAAAATGAGAACTGATATTCACTCAAAAGACATTATCAGAAATCTTGTATTTCCAAATTTGACTCAGAACTTTATTTTAAAAGGATTAATTTCAATAAGATTTTGTATTGATGTCACATAACGTTGTGTTTGTCATGACAAAACGTTATAGCAAACATTCTTGATGCACTGACGAACTTCCAGATTTCTCTATATCATCTTCTGCCGGTATCAGTTCCTTGAGGAGTTAAAGAGCATTGGAGTTCAGTTTATTTCCTGGTAAATTTGATGTGATTGAAAGAGCAAACTAATGCGTTCGCAATTTTGTTTTTAATCTGGTTTTGTTATCTCAAAAACTGGTTGGAAAACATTGAAGACTATTCCTTTTTGCTGAGTATGACTCAATATTTAGGTCCACTGCTAGCGTTGTGTTTGCGGATGAATAGGGAAGGGAGCAGAATTAGCTTCACAAGAAACATTATCTTGCGAATGAGAGTCAATAAAAAACAAGAAAATGTACCAACAAGAGACACCACAAGCATGGGAACATATTTCATTTTTTTTTCTTTTCTGAAAATTTAGTGTAACGGAATTAAAAAAAACCCTTTTTTCAGTAATTTGCATTCATCTAGAAACTGAATTTTAAAATGGTTCTTTCGGGCAGGTTGTTCATTTAACCTTGACTATTTGCGCACTAAGTTTGCAGTGTGCACACTCGTTGAATAGTATAATACTGCCTTTTTTAGTAAATTGATATGGCTAAAACTTCAGGCAATAGTTGATCTAAGACACGATAAAATACAAAAGACTGTTTCAACTTGAGTCCTTTAGGCCGAATCAAGTTGAGCGGTTCATGATCAATAATTCCTTAGTATGTTTTGTAAGTTTAAAAACTACACTCTATTCTACCGTCTATTATAGTAAATGATTGGTGGGTGTGGTCACCTAGGATGCAGTCGGTCGGATGAGACATAAACTTATGTTTTCCACTTTCTGTCCTGTTTTCTTTTGGCCTAACACGCAATTTAACTGAATGTGACGTCATGCTTTGACTTAACCCCCAAACTGTCTTTTCTGCTCACACTCTCTCCTCAACCTTTTTTGCCCACTTTCCGTCCTCACTTGTCCAATATCCGCCCTCCCTCCCCTTCTCCCACCTCCCCTTTTTCACAAAAAACTCCTCAAATTACTACTAACAATTGCAACAGACAACAATGGTGTATACTTTTAATAAAACGATTCGGAATCTTCGCCTGTTTTGGTGTTGATAAACGGAAATTAAAGATAATCAGAACGGTGCTCAATTTTGATCGATTTGTAACAGTAATCATACGGTTTCGAGTTCAATTTGGAATTAACTAATTCATACAAGATTCGCAACTGTGGGTCGGCCGAGCTAGAATTGAACTTGGGACGATCAAGTTTGTTTTAGTTGCAAAACATTAATTTCTCGTCCAAAATATCTAAAAACTTCTTTCATTTCAATGTCTTTTAGCTTTTTTAAACATTGAAGAAGGTGGAAAAAAATTCGGGAAAGACAATTTGTACCGTTTGCGAAACATTGTTATAGCGACGAAAAAAACAATCAAGTGCGCCAAGCGGGAATTGAAATTAGACGATCAAGTTTAGTTTGTTGTCACACCAGGCGTAGCACGTCATATCACACCACTTTCTTATCGCGCGTGATTGGTTTATTTTGAATAGCATTGTTTCTGGGCCAATCAGATTGTACTTTTTGTAGTTGTAATTGCACGGAATTACACATTTTTGCGCAGAAATAAACAGTAATTGCACTGCTCTTAGCCAATCAGAATCAAGTATTTTTTTCATGTATATGATTAACTTGAAAACTGCGTTGACAACTTTATTCAACCTTTTATTCCAAATGTAAAGTCCCGTGAAGGCAGGACTGCTCGTCACTATGATGCCATACCTAAAATAGGATAAAATATTTAAACAAAGAAAAACCTAATAACAAACCATATTTGTTTTAACATAACGAGTCGGAATTTCTAAAAGAACTGCTTACTTTCTTTACAGATACATAAGTGTGTTTATTGCTACGAGGCTGATTGAGGCAGTATTCTATCACTGTTGATTCTTTTAAAAATAACTATGTTGTCAAATTGTTTTGATTTTCTGGTAGCAGTGATGACTGTTTGTCGATCTGTGCAAAGTTTCGTTTCCATACTATTAACCGGTTGCCGTGGCGTTGGTGTCGAATATGCACAATTTTGCAGTAGAAGTTCCACATCCGGAAGGCCCGTCAGCGGCATTTTACATTTTTCGAAATTTCTCCAAAACGAAAATTATTTTCGCAGTTTAATTGTGATTTTTGAAAATAGTTTACCAAAGGGTCTCTCCTGGCAAAATAAGAAGAAATTTTGTTCCTGTCGGCGAGTTCTCGATACTCTCGATAATCTCAGTCAGCCGCTGTTAAAAATTTTAAAATATTTCTACTTACTCACTGAAACGACAATGATGCTTTTGAACTTGATAATTAGGGATTTGACCTTTTTCGGCGAACTGCAACCCGTAGTTAACTTTAATTGTGTATGTGATAAAACTGATTAAATCTTAATTTCGAAAGAAATTAAACTTTGTCAAATATCCGGTGAAATGGATCCGATTCTTTGAAATTAGAGCTTTAAAATGAAGATGATCTCAACATGCTTCAACACAAGTTTAAACCGTCACATGGGTGACTTATTTCACGCAACCATGAGCCTTCCAAAGACAATATTTGTGGTTCTGGTTTGTCTTCTCAGTTTTAACGCAGGAAGCTATCTCCTGGACAGCTAGTACACTCTTTTTTAATAAGAACGTCTAATTTGGGGGCTCAGGCTGGATGTTCTTAATGATTTTTAGTATTTCAGCCTCAAATGTTCTTAAAATGTTCTTATTTTTTAGGATTGGGTACATTCTTAAATTTTTATTTTCCATTCACACAAGCCAACCCAAAGTGGAAATATAACAATATGTAATTGCGCCTTAATTATTGATAAGCAACCCTGACTCGATACTGTACCTACCGCGATCAAAGTACAATGAAAATACTAACAGTAATTTAGAGTCTTCTTAAAAGATATACAACTGTCACTAGTTTCCTTTGTATATACTCATTCGGAGTAGCCATCAGGCAATGCTGCACGAGCATCAGGCATTATTTTACAGTTTAACAACAAATTATCTCCACTGAATACAGTATGTAAAATAAATGTTCTCTACGTATCCCCAGCCTCATCATGTTCTTAGCATGTTCTTAAATTTTGGGATCTTTTCAGCCTCAACGTTCTTATAAAAAAGATTCTTATTAAAAAAAGTGTGTATTCCTGGAAGACGATCAGAAAACATGGTAAGTTTCAACGACGGTTTGGTCAGTTAATGATCATAGGTTTGGAATGAAACAAAACTGTATTTTCAATGGATTCTTTGCGATATACTAAGTGGTCTGAGCGATGTATGACGGAAAACGAATTTCTTGGTGTGAAAATGCAGGAAGTCAACTAAAAATACGATTATATACGTTAAGTTAATATTGTTCTTATATTTTAATCAAGTTTAGAAAAGATCGTAAAAATAGAAATAGGAAGCGGAAGCGTTAGGACAACCCTAGTTGTGTGAAACATATATTTACAGTATATACCATATACATTAGACTAACTGTTAATGACAGTACAGTGATCGGAGTTTCATGTAACTTGTTTTCCAAAATTAAACATAAAACATAACTGCAATTTCCACAAAAACGTCTACTAATTAAACAAATTCCAAACAAGACTGACTCAATTTTAAGTTTCATCTCCAAAAAGATTCTGATTGGCGAATTCGTGCCTTGAACCCAGGCTCTAATATAAGGCTGTTTTATAGTTCCTTAATCAGTAATTCCTCTTACAAATGAGACACCTTTATGCAAAGAACAACTCGATATTTCTAAACATTTTGTAGTATCCCGTGTTTTCTGATTCTATTGCTGGTGCATTTAATCATTACCAGATTCTGTGATTTTCTTAGTTTCCAAATTACAGTTTGTAAAGAAAATCCTCCTTCTTGCCACCGTTATAAAACAAGGAAGACATACTTTATATTACTCTGTGACTGGCTAACAAAAAGTGAAAGAAAGACCGAAGAACCATTTTTATTTCCTTTATTGCACTGAAGTGTTGAACATAAACTTAAAAGAAAAAAATTCGTAATTCCAGAAAATAGGCAAATTGTGCAGTATTTTCTGTTAGATTTGTGTTTACGAACGTTGGGAACAAAGCAAAAGATTAAATTAAGTGGTATTAATGGCACTTAATACAAGTCTTGGAGTGAAATATTACTGTAACACTATGTTTAAATATTTAACTTTCGGTGAAAAAATGTTCTGAAGAGCTGAAATTTTGTAAGATAAAGTCATTTCTATATAAGAAGGGGATTTTTTCCCGATTAATGAAACTTACTCGTGGTTTTTCCAAGTCAAAAACGTATGTGAATTTCCGCTTAGTTTAATCAGAATTTTATTTTAAAAAAACGCCACACTTTTGGCATTTATGACGTCATTATGGCGTTGTGGTAACTCCACATGTCAAAAACCACAAAAAATTGATTTCCGTTCCATCCAGGCCCCTGTCACCCCCAAAAGCCCAAACAAAAAAGGGTTAAGGAAATCCCACAAAACCAAAGATAAGACACCTCTATTGATTGCCATGGTGATATATTTTTTTACCTTCATAAGGGCTATTATAATTCAATACGTAATTTATAATTTAATATCACCTTTACAAATAAATGTGCTCTTGAGAAAATATATTTTCAGTTGTTCCCTTGCTTGATTCGGTATTTTCCAGTTTTATTTGTTTCTTAAATTTTCCTGACTGTTAATTGCTAGGAAATGCATCTAACAGCCATTAAACAAAATTTATTAGAAGATACTACCAAAGAGTAATTCAATCAGAACGTGAAAGTTGTTAGCCGCCCATGAAGTGAATAGGTCCCATAATGTCTTTGAGCAAAACGGAGTTACGTTGTACTTAACTGATTATTGTCAAACTTCGAATTGCTTTTAAATGGAGTGACAAAACTCGTCAAGCACTTAGATAAGTCTTTCGAATTTTTGAAAACATTTTTTGCAGTCAGGAGAAAAATATGACTTTTAAAATGAGCATATAAATCTAACAGAAGAAAGTTTTAAATAACTTGATAAGATCTACAGTTATAATATCACGGTTGTTAACTTATTCAATGCAGTCAATAATATGGAAGAAGATTCAAACACACTGCGACGTAGGAAAATAGAACATCAGGGGTAGAAATAAAATTAGTGTCCGTGGCGTAGTTTTCCCTTTCGTTTACGATCGATGCCATTTGTATAAAACAGTCGACGCCATTCCGAAAACAAGTTCATTGACAAGAAGATGACGAAATTGTGATCGCGGAAACAACCTTACCCAAATCGTAAAAGAAGAAACCAATAAAAAAAGCGATGGAAGAACCTAAGTAGAAAGCCGATTAAAGTGTTGAAGAGTTCGCTCTTAAACGTTCCAGTCATATGTACTACCATTACGTCAAAGGCTAAGTTTTTTGTTGTTCATTAATATATTAATTGTATATATGTGACAAATGGTATCGACAGCGTTTGCGGCATGGAGAACAAGGTCAGTGAACTTGATATAGTAGTCAATCTGCGACTTGTTGTACCAGGCCACTGAAGTGAAAATATTTGTGAATCAAGTACTATAAAAGCAAAATAACATTTAATATTTTTATGTACTATAAACGATTTCACAATCTGTGGTAAACTGCGTGATTTAAAGCCTCACTTGCATGGTTGTAAATAAAGTCTATGTTCTTTAGTACATTTTCTGCCAATTACAAACATGATGATAGAATAATGACCATTAAGTAGGAAATTTAATCGTTACTGAATTAGTTTTATTTAAACGGATTGTTTCAATGGTAAAATCTTGCCTGGAGTTGTGCCAAAAATGTATATTCGTCTTCGCCGAAGAAGAGCTACCACACGCAGTTCAGCTCAATTTCCTTTTTCATTGAAGTAAATTATCTTCCCTCACAGGGTCGGATCTATCAATGATAAATTTATGTATCTGAATATTGCAATTGAATAAGCAATATTTAAATGTGATTAAATCTGGAGGCAGTGTTATGTTAGGTAAGGCAATACACAAGGGTCAAACGTTATTAAATGTGTTTTCTTACACGAGGGATACTTCAAAAGGCGACTGAGATAATACATTGATGCTCACGGGATCCAACAAAAGATTAACTTTCTTCAAAAACAGTGCTAATGTATAACTTTTCACACTACCCTCAAGGAATGTTTCTTGCGGAAATGACCAGTCTACACCATTCTGTTGAATACAAAACCAATAAATTCCTTTTTGTTTTTCATTGAACAATTAATTAGCAATAACCTCTGAAGTGTACCGACACAATCATTACACCACGATATAAGCAACAATACGAGTCAGTGCAAGTCAGTTCAGTTCTCGCTACAAAACTATCTCAAAGATGAAATCTGCTCTGGTTGGTGTCTTTGCTCTTTTGTTAGCAGCTTCTCTAGTAGAGAAAAGTTTAGCTTTCAGCAGCGGAATCAAAATGCCTGGCCATGGTAAAAGAGATTATAACGTTCGGGTAAGCCGTCTGTGTTAACGCGTTTTGCTTTTTGGCCTTTACTTTTTGTTTTGTTTTGTTTTTGCATTATACAGTGTAAGTTAAGATTGCTGTATTCCTAAATGTTCAACCTTCTATCAGTACATTTTTGATCACAGTGTCTAAGAAATATTTTAAAGTTTATAAGTTCTTTCATGAGCATAATATCGCTTCAGCAAACTATCCTCCTCTGTAGTTGAATGCCATAGAAAATAATTTACAAGTATCAATACACTGTGTGAGACAATACAAAGTAGCTCTGTTGAAATGATGCTCAGTTGTTTTCTTCCCTGTTCCAGTATATTCGCCTTCTAAACGTTTAATTTGTTAATTTACATAGTTTCGATACGCCAGGAACTGCGAAACGATCACGTGTATCGGCTTTTAACTTCGCACTTTTTGTAAAAAACCGTACTGTGACATCTCTAAATAGTTTAAAGTTTTAGATTCTAACTATTTCTAGCTTTTTTAGAAACTACAATTTCCAAATTTGTCCTGAATAGCATCACCAACTGACCCGCTGGAAGGCTCAATCAGCCCCACAGTTTTAAAAAATACTCCATGACTAAGCTATGTTTAAAGTGTAGAAAGGAAAACTTCACCGACAAAACAGTGTAAAAAACAGACTTCATATCTTTCAATAGCTGTTGTTTTAGCCAATTTCGGCGAGGAAAAAGATCACTACAAGTCGACTTTACTGGTGAATGATATATGGTAAACGGTTGCCTTTGAACACATTTTGTAACATCTCAACCCATTTATCTTGTCGTATTTAATAACTAGTTCTTTAACCCTTGATTTGGCAAGCCTTTTGGCCAAACATCTGTAAGCAATGTCTTATCCATTCATCGTAAGATTTGGCAGAAGATCTTCAAATTGAGGTTGATCACGTGATGATGTGGCAGTTGCCATGGTTAACAGAATGGTAAAATAACGTCATATAAATGCAAAATTTAACGATTTTTTGATAACTTTGAGTTTCAGTTTTCATATTGGTTTGCTCGCATACTTCAACCACTAAAAGCCGAATATGGTGCGAAAAACCCTATTTGGAATGTCAAATGTAACTAATTTTGAAAAAAAAAAAGACTTATTTTTCAAGAAAATCTGATATTGCTTTCCACATATCAAAGGAATATTTCTCAAAAATTAACAAGGGGGGCAAATTGATATCCACTTCAACAACGTGTAAGTAACAGCTACTAGAAAACATTTGGGAAAATTTTAAAATCCTTTCACAAAATCGCAGTTTATGGGTTAATGCTATTAATAAATGTTCTGTAGCTATGATTTTGATGCAGGATAAATTCAGTGAAAATAGAAAAGCCAAAAAGGAATTACCAAAGTTTAAATTCTGCCTTGGCTCCGTCTGAAAAATGAACGTTTGATTTGTTCATAAATTTCACAAACTTGAATAACTAATACCTATTTTATAATTCTGTCATTACAGGTAAAGGAAGTGTCCCCAACCTGTACTGCCACAGTGCTGAAGCAGTGCTGCCTTACCGAAGCTCGAAACTCCTTTAAAGGAAGAAAAGAAGACTAACAATGCCAAGAGAACAACACATTTACACTCTACTTGTAAACAACTCATAGAGTAATGTCTGAAACTGTAGAAGTGAAAAATTCTTGCTGCTAAATAAAATATTCACTGAAATAGTATACATTCGAGTATAATGTGGTGCTCTCAATTTGAGTGATATTAATGGTAGACCTTGTTTTGAAAAAAGCTCTTTTTCTGCGTTGACGCGTGCATAAGCTGGATATCAACAACAGTTTCAATTTTAAACCTTTCTTATACTTCATACAAAGATATCTTTACTTGAAACTTCAAGTAAAGGAAAGGTAGACTCATGAAAGTGTGTGTATGTGTGTGTGTGTGTGTGTGTGTGTGTTCGGTGCTTAATTTTACGTTCGCACATTTGCCTGTTTGCGCCGAGAATAATTACGAACGTACCATTCCAACACCCTGCACATATCTAGTCAATACTTTATAGTAGATTCATCCTCGGAGATGTATCACAGAAGGAGAATTTGTGTTTATTTAGGTTTTGAAAACAGCGTCTCTTAAATGACAGTCTCGTCTAGACTGTAAATAAGTCTTCGGTAATTTCGTCACAAGTAACCAAATTAACTCTAAGCTATTTCAAAGGCCCTCACTCGAGTGTAATTTTTATAATTCTAATAATTAAACCATTTGTTTCCGTTTGTGTTTAAATATAACAGCAGTTCCCGTGGGACATGCTAGAATACTGTTATTGTTACCACGGGCGGTGGGAAACGTTGGTTACGAGTATCATTGAGATGTTTAAATGACACAATTACAAAATAACTCAAATCTTTGTTGATTTGTGTTGATTTATGCTCACGAAGTCCTATCATATCAACCTTATCTGCATGCCACGATCGGATGTTCTGCGTTTGTTTTGAAGAGATGTTTCCGTCACAACTCGAGCCGCCATTTTCTCTTCATGATCATATTCAAATTGCCCCAACTGAGTGTAAAAAGGCCCATTATATATATTCCTTCAACGTGCTGCGCGGCCTATTTTAATGTTACATCATATCAAAAATTTAACTGAAGAAGAAAAAATAACAGGGTAGGATATAAGTGGGCGTTGTCCCTACCTTGAAAAATCAGATATGCCTATTTAAAACACGTGATAATTTCCAGTGGATCAACCTCGTGCAATGGTAGAAACGTTACCGCCTCGTTTTCAGATTACTTGAGTTTGTTCTGAAGCCATGCAGGTTTCCTTTGGAAGGTGAAGGCAGACAAAGCCAGGAAGGTTTCCTTATATGGAATAGTGCCCGGCACACGCTCAATCCATAGATCGACACTAATATTCTACCCTGTTAATTTACATCTTCAATTAGATTTTTGATAACTTGATTTAAAGCTTCGAAGTTTCATGTATTTTGCAAATTTCCAACTATAAGCAAGTATTATAACGTTTAGTGTTTAGGATTTTTAAGGTGAATAAATTAAAATCTACCTTAAACAAAACCTGCTTCATTGATCATCAGTTCCTAAAATCCCGACTTGCTGAACAACATTTTTTTTTCTGTTTTCAAATTTTATACTCCAATGTAAAACTTACTCATGATCACCCGACTATGTGGTTTTGCAACTGAATCGAAATACAAACAAACAAATGTACACTTTTGCTATTCAATAACTTATTAATATCTCGTCATGAAACTGTCCGTTTGTCTGGGTCACAAAGAGAGCAATCTTTGCCTGCTATTACCTCAACATTTTCAACACTTTGTTTAGTGATAATTAATATCATCGTGCTATTTTATTATACAAAGAAGTTGTTCGTTCTTTAAACTATTTTAAAGATTCTAAATAACATAAAGTCTTGAATGGCAGATCAGAACAGTTTTTATTCATCTTAAAAAAAATATGACACCAAATTGTTATTATAATGCTTAAGTTTTTTTAGTCTCCTAAAATACTATCTCAGGAGACTTAAAAGAACCCACACACTTCTCGAAAAGAGTTGGGCAACGCCGGTGTTGTGGTGAGGGTCACATGGGAGAGTACGTCCTATGGATGTAAATGTGTTATCCTCAATAAATAAAGTGTCTTCTTTAAGTTTATCAATATTAGAAATTTTTAAAACACATGAAAATTCGAAGCTTTAAACACATACCAAGGTAATGTTCGCGCTGGTGAATCATAAAATAATATACAAAATATATTGAGCCACTTTTCACAAAAAAGAAGTTGCAATTACATGACACTAGTCACACTTACACTTGAATTGAACAAGACAATAATATAGTCAATATATACTGTTTTCTTGTAAATAGAAGGGCTTTCTAACTATTTTGCTAAGTTTCAACTATTAACAAACCAGTAACATCTTCTCAGGACGAATAGTGCACATAGATGCACTAAATTAAATGCAAATAGAATGCTCACGAACTGATCTGATGTTTGAAGCAGAACACAGCTTAAGGTACCATCCCAAAAATGTCTTTTGTTTCAATATCCATATTACCTGAGTTTCAGTTGGAAAGATATTTAAAAGTCTAGGCATCTCGATGTTTTTGAGCACAAAGGTCTGGTGCGCGTTTAAGAGCCATAAAAGATCATTTTGAACCACCTTTTTAGAAAACAACAAGAAACAACACACACAACCGTTTTTGCACAAACTCGGCTATTTGCGTGTTAGTTTGAAGTCAACCGAGAGCAGTGCTGATGCTATTGATAATGGTAATGGAATGATAAAGTAAGGAAAATGATAATCATAACGATATTGGCTATATTTATCATAAGGAGTCAAAGTTGAACGTTTTTCATATTAACATTTCAAAATTCAGTGAACGCTTTTTTTATGAGAACATCAAAACACCATAATTTACCTAACTAAGAACAATCCCAGACTTGGCCTTTAGGTTCAGAGCCATGAAATCCAATCGCCATATGTTTTTTTAAATTAAATAATAAGAACAATTTTTGGCTAAACTTGCAAAGGAAAAAACTAAATGAGCCTCGACTGACATTAAGTCGAGTAAACTTCTTGCGATGAGTGAAGCAATCAAGAAACCTTTGACACAGCTTGAGAAAAGAAGAACATTGGGGTCTAACCTTGGGGCTAACAGCTTGGCGTGTAAAACAACGGCACAAAGAAACCGGAACGAACCTCTTGGGGAGTTTACACGGTACCTTACAAAGACTTGAATCCCTTCCTGAATCGGAAGACGGAGTTGTTTTTTCTAAAACAAAGCAATTAAGGACCGGGCAAATAAAAACAAACTACATCTACAGCCAGAAATAATATGGGCATTTACACAGTGAAGGTTTGTATTAGTTTGCCACGTTATAAATGAAAAATTCCTTGTAAGTTTTATGTTTTGCGAAAGAACCTTTTTTGCCCAAGCATTTTGCTCCTGCGTAAAGGGTTATTTTGTTGTTAAAATTTACATACTACAACTAGTAAAAGTAACAACAGAGAGAACATTACATAGTTAACGGATGAATTTTTCATAACGTATATTGTTGCCTCTTCACATATATATTGAACCAAAAATGTCAACATTCGGGTCAATTTAATTTCCGCAAAAAAAAAAGAAAAAAGCTGGAAGGGCTTCCTAAACAAATTTAGCTGGGAGCTATTTTCTTTCACAATAGAAAGTTCTAATGTTTATTACTAACTTTGACGCTGATGATATAAGCTTTTCAAGGAAAAATGAACTTCATTTATGTGTAGTTAAACCCAGAGGAATGCTAGAAATTTGGTAAAAATCGAGAAAATCGTCGTTTTAGTTCTGTGAAGACACAATGTTAACCTTACGTTTCATTTTTTAACAAAATGTAGGTTAAAGCTTTTTAGATTCACAAATATGTGTTAAAGGAGGAAGTGAAATTATTAATACAATGATTATGTCTCTCCATTATTCAGATATTGCCATTAAAACCCTCTTATTTAATCATAAATACTGATTAAACAATGTCACGCTTAATGACAGCAATAATTCATTAGTAAAATTTCTTTTCATTTCATGCAAAATTATTTACCCAGATATTCTTAAATAGGGTTGGAAAAATCAAGTGAAGACAGATATTAAAGCGTTTAACCTCTTTACACAACCAACGTTATCTTCAATCTGAACACACTTAGCCAGCATAATGAAAATGACGATAAGTTGTGCGTTTTTATTGCTGTGTGCTGCAATTATCCCGTATGAAGTCGAAACAATTAGTGCTACATTCAGTGTACCAAACAGTGGAAAAAGAACCATTCCATCTCAGGTAACAATTATTTCAAATCTTCTAACTTAGATATTAACATAGTCTCGCTCTTGTTGTCCAGAGTCCGTTGCATTTCGTGAATCTTATGAATCTAAAGTCAAACCTTATTTAAGTCTGCATGTTGTTCAGAATTGTGACCATTTTTTTTGGACATTTGAAACTCTTAAATAGACTATATCACAATTTCTATTTCACTTGAAAACTTCAAGCTAGAACTTTTGAAATGCCAGAAATGGAAAGAGCAAGTCAAAGTTGGTAAACCGCAAAAATTTAGGGGGGA
>JANRMR010099629.1:0-13378 GCA_025434825.1 Bergia sp. 'catenularis' | reverse complement strand
CCACTTCGAAAACGCATAAAAATTCGAGGATTTAACCAAATCAAAAAAATTTTGCACCAAAATACTCCAAAAAATACACATAATTTTTTTGGGGAAAATTTTTTTTTGCATTTAGGTGCACTTTAACGTGAATGCAAACTACTCTAAAAGGCAAGGCAGGAAATGCTATTTCAGAGACTATATATCAAAACTGTCAGTTCAACAATATGCTTTGGTAGACTGGTAATAGCTAAAAGAGCTATTTTGACACCACGTTAAAGATGATTCATTTGAGAAACTAATTGTCTTTCCCTGAGTACCCTCATCACGTAACTGCTCTTTAAAAGTTGCTATTTTCAGCGGTAAATCAGTTAAAACTATGCCAAGATGGTAGAATTATATAAAAGGATAAAATGTTAAAAGACTAACAAAATTTTCAGACTAAACTGTGTCACTTTGAATATTTAAGGTACGTGCTGAACTTGAAGGCTTGTAATTTGCTGTATAAATTTGTTTTCATGACGGCATTTTGTAATTTGTTCAGATCTTTTGTTCAGGATTGCGGATTTATCAGCGTTGAGAATGCAAAGTTTTTCTGTTAGGCACAGGTTGCAGCTTGATGGACTTCCATTGTAAGCACTTGCTCGTTTAAGTATAGACCATTCAATTTGAAATTGAGTGTTGTTGTCCTTCAAATCTCAGACGTAATACGAGAGTGCAGTTTCGTTTGCATATGTACGGTACTTGAATGAAAGTTTGCGGTTGTTAAATCTCGTTTTAAAAGTGCGTTCAGTCACTCCAATGTATGTTTTTGTGTCTTTGCTTGTTGTTGCAGTGGCTTTGTAAACAATTCAGAGCCTTTCAGGGAACACTCTGCCTTGTTCCTGCAGTTGCAGCCGTCAGTGTGTGTGTTGTCTTCTCTGTTGTGCCTGTTGATGATTCATTTCATGTTTGGCATGCAGCTGTAGCTAATCTTAATATTGTTCTTATTGAAAATCTTGTGGAGGGCGTGGGATTTTGGAAAATGCTTACAATGGAAGTCCAAGTCAAATTGCTTTGTCCTGACGGATTTGTTTATTTTCGCTGTACGCCCTTACAATTTTAAAATCTGGTCAAATTTAGTTGTTTTGGTTTCTGAAAGTACTGTTACGATAAAAGGATAAATAAAAGGATAATAGATCTTAAAGCATACTTTTCCCAAGACCGAATTCGAATGTGGGCGAAGCGCAAAGTGTAAATAATATCACCCAATCACTTGCACGTTCTGCCATGCGATTCATTTTTGCACGTTGTTATCTTGAAACATGATCTGTGTTAGGATACACCAAGCTTTTCAGCTATGCATACAGGTGTTTTTACAATTTTTGAAAAAATAATCAGCCTGAATAATTATGACCTGATAGACTCAGAATTCGAGGCAGAAAAAATTTATAAAGAGATAGACATGATTTTAAACACGAGTACAAAGTGAAACATATTACAATTGATTGGGTAGTTCACTATATTTTACTTGGCGCTTGGTCTAGTAAACGACAAGTTCACTAGTCCGATACAACTTTTACTAGTGATCGGACTAGCGGACTGCCGCCAACTTAGAACCCTGGTGCGTATGTATATGTATTATGTATATGTATATGTACTGTATACGCATACGTATGTGAATGAAGAACAGCTGTTGGCCGACAGATGACCAACAGACAACCCCAAAAGTCGGTTTAAGGATAGAAGGTTCACAGATGCCAAACAGCCACAGGGCACAATATCTGGAGCAAGTTACGGTGCGGATTCTTCTCATTTATGAGTACTACTAACCACTCCCTTTATTTTAATGTTAACAGTCGTAATGAATAATTCTTGATTCTTTCCCAACTTTCTCCAAAGCAATTAAAATAAATAATTATTATTCAGGTCATTCGAACTTCTTCAATCTTGCTGGTCACAAAATTTAGTAAGTTTGATGCAACTTCACTGGTACAAAATATAGGGTTTGTTGTGCAATTTACATGTAAGCCGTGGGCTCTACTGCATTTGGTTATAATGCATACATTACACTATGTCCACTTAAGATGTACAAACCTTCATGTCTTCAACAGAATCAACAGCGACTCCTGCCATTCCAACATCACCACGCACTCGGGGGTTGTTCGAGTCATAACTTGAAAACAACACATGCAAGTTGACAATAGAAATGAAAAGACTAAAGCAAAACCAACATAAGCGACTTTTTACATGCTTATGATGTTAAATTCTTCCAATGGTTATGGAGAGAAATGAGGAATACATGTAACTAGAACAATAACTAGTCATTTACATCGCTTTTGTACTACTCACTTCAACTATTTACGTCTGATACGGCTCTGAGTGTTGGTTTTTTGGGGGGAAGGGCTGGGGCTTCAGAGTGGACGGTCATCAGCAAAAATCTGACAGTTTTGGGGAAGGGGTGTTCTAGCTGCAGGGATGGTCAATCTTTTCAAACCAGAAAAAATTAAACTACCTCTCATCCTTGTCACCTAATATAGATTTATGTCGCCATTTTCAGACACGCCCAATTCTAATTTGAAACCTTGAATGTTACAAACTATGTGCAAAATCTCTGGAAAACTAAATTTTGTACGCTAAAGTAGTGGTAGCAACCAAGATTCCTGTTCCCTTGTTTTGTCCGTCATGTTGGATGGTGTGGCTGCACAGTCAATGGATTTATACTTGGTGTACGCTGAGTTAACATTTCCAGTATTTTTTGTCGACCAGGATAAATAAAGCAGGAAAAAGTGACTGGAGGGAGAGAGGGAGGGTCAGATGTTTTCATGTGGGTGTTTGTGAAAGGTCATCAATTATCTACTGAACGCAGCAGAAGGATCACAACTATTTTTTGCAAAAAAACTGTAAAAGTCCTCTGGTTCATCCAACCGCCAATCAAACCGTACCTTTCACAACTGTCTTCTCTATACACTGTGTCAGTATTAATCTCAATTACTTTTTTTGAGTTATTTATTTGTTTTTTATAATGCTAGTTTGAAGGTCCGATATGTGTCTGGTTATACACAGTCAGAACTCTGCACTGAGACAAAATTGACAGACAAAAGAAGCAAAAACCAGTACTTTCAGTTTAGTCCTTACACATGAACTATCTTGAATAATTAACGTTTGAACTAACTTGTGATTTTTCCTTGGTTTCAACTGAATATTTAGAAACTGCGATTTTAAAACACAAGAAATAGCATTTCAGAGCTTCAAAATTATGTCTTTAATATGCATAAATAATTATTGTTACGATACAATGTATGAATACATAATTACACTAAGTTACAATGACAAAAAGCTAAAAATTTAAAAATATTAATTGTGCACGAAATATCAACTGTTACAAAAATTGTACTTAAAAATAAGTATTTATAAAGGAAATTTTTAAATTCATTAGAATATATCTTACGTCATTGCCTATCAGTTTTCTTAGAATGTAGCTGTTTGTTTAACCTTCGATAAAATTTTACTCAAAGGATGGTTCGTGTCACAGCTCTTTAAACGTTTGTTATTATCTTACTTTAGGAGTTCAAATATATTTAGCTTCCTACTAATATAGCAATGTTTCTTAAAACACCTATCTAAAACGTTCTGAATTAATGCTGGTGCCTGAGTTCATAATAAAGGCTGAGAAAGCTTAATCCTGGCCAATTTCGAAGAACTGTTTACTGGCACTGTCGCTCTTGGTGACTCAACATGAGAATTACAAACAAATAATACTTCTGTCATTAACAAACATCGCATAAAATTCGCCTACCGAGACAACAAAATGCCACACGAATTATTTAAACATCGACTCCATCAGGTAATCGAGCGAGCATCATTGAAATCTGTTTGCAAATTCGAGAATTATCTCCCGGAAATCTGCAGTGCAGTTCGATACGAGTTTCGATTGGCACATGGCGACTGTTACCTGTTTAGCGAACCGGCTGTCCAAAACTGCTCATAAAATTAAATCCCTTGGAACTTAAATAAGATGCACAGCACCAACAAAATCGTGAAAATGACAGACATGACAGGTTCTGACACCATTATCAAACCTATACTAACATATGGCTGTGAAGTTTGAGGAGCCTATAACAAGCAAAACTTCAGCTACTGGGATAAGACAGAAAAAGCTCACCTCTACTTCTGTAAGCTCTACCTGGGTCTGAATAAGAAAGCCTCAAATTCGGGTTGCAGATCTGAACTAGGTAGATTTCCAACATTTACTAACAGAAACAGGAAGATATGTACAAACAAAATTACCACGTGAACAAAGACTGTGTGAATTTTGCAAAGTTGGAGTTGTGCAGTGGAGGATGAAATCCATTTGCTGTTCGACTGCAATAAATATAAAATTTGAAAAATATTGTTTTCAAAGGTCAGTTATGTCCTTGATTTATTAACTGAGGATATCCCTGACGAAAGAAAGCTTGCAATTCTTATGCAAGGGAAAATAATTTGTGCAACAAAATTTTAGGAAAATAGCGTTATGTATATTCTTGTTTTGAAATAAGAAGAGACGTGCTGCTGTACCTTAAAGCAATTTTGTACTTTAATTAAACAATCATAGTTAAAATAACAATTTTATTAAATCATTGTTACAGTTATAATTATTATTATTATTATAGAATTATCAATATCATAACAATTATAGGTTCTTTAATGTAATTTGATTGTAACTTGATTTATTTTACTAAATATGTAAAGCTTTCGCGTAACTTTAATTATTTTCGTCATGCCAATGAAGCATTTTACTTCATCTAACCTGGTATGCTTATGAGTTGATCTGCAAGATCAGCAATGAAAGTAAAAACGCAAAAGTTACCAGTACAGTCACGGTTTCGGAAACATCTTCAAATTTTAAACCATATGGACCTGAATTATTTAAAACAACTTCTGGGAAATAAAGTTCCACATGCTTTGGACCACTGAACAAGGATGAGTAACCTATGTTTTGTAAAGAGATGTCTTGATCCACTACTACACTTCAAGGCTTGTTGTTGAACTGCTTACATGTAATCCGAAATATCCTGTTCGTCAGGAAAATACATGATTGTATGAAGTCATCCACAGGTTTTGCAGAATTTTTGTAGTTCTTGAGCTACTGTACCAGAAATACATATAAGCTAAATAATCATATATAATTTAAACTACTATCTGGGACTTCAGAGTACAGTATATAACTTGATTAGTTTGCTCAGATGGAATTTTGCTTACCCCCTGTGAGTTGCCAGGTCAAATGCTACACTCAAACCTTGCTGACCAGCTTTGATGTTGTTTTTGTAAAACTTGTTACTCTCTTCCACAGTGCTGAAACCTGCATACTGGTAGTAAACACAAAATTCTGTTTTAATTATTTTTTAGCTTTGACTCATGGATCTTGATACAGATAATTATTAAAATGAATTAATATTGTCAGTTAAACAATCTGAAAAAAATGAAAACGATGTGCATGAAGCTTTTCAAACGAATAAAACCAATTCTCACAAAAAGAAATGGGATAAAATGTAAGGCCCCTTTTACACTTAAACTTATTTTTTTCGATTTCTTCTGCTGTTACCTGTGCCTTATTTCATTACACTTGTACGAGATTTAATTACTCTTGCTTAATTATTATTGTACATAAGCCATTTAATCACATCTGTAACATTTCTAAAGACACAGAAAAAAAGATATGTTGTAAATTCAAATGTGAACAGGGCAGGTTTTCTTACTAAAATGCATGGCATGACGGGGATTTTTGACCAACCATAGCCAATGCAGGCTAACCTTAACCAACTGTCCATGCATAGTTGACCGTGTAATGATAATAATAATAATAATAATAATAGAAGCTCTGCATCTTCAATAAAAAGTAAATAAAATAGTAAGTGAAATTAGCTAGTAAAACTATGTACAGTGTAAAGTATATACATATAATAGACTGAATGAGCTAAATTAGATTATGTGCCAGCGGGCAAGCTAAGGAGCTGTGTGTGCGCATCGAGTCTGTTTTTAGCCTTATGACGTTAAAATTTCCTTAACGTTTCTAGTAAACTTCCGCATATTACCATCGTTGCGCAGTGTTGGCCAAGTTCGTTGAATAGATTAGCAGAGCTATCTTAAAACGTTCCTGTTTCCAGCATGGTGGCAATGGTTGGAGAATGTTTAGTCTTGCGTATTCTGGCCATCTAGGGTCCCAGATGGCCCTGTGTGTTAAACGAAGCAGGCGGAACTGGGTGCGTTCGATTAGTGGTAGCCCCCCGAGAGAAAGCACATCCGCCTCCCTGCAATATCTGTTAGTAACAAAGCTGGTGGCAGCGTTCTGAACACGTTGCAGGTTTTGTTGTAGATACGCAGGGAGGGGGTAGTGGATCATATCATTGTTATCAAGCTTTTCGGCCAACTGCTTTTTCACGTGATCGGGTGCTAGGTTTTCTAGCTTGCGGAGAGTAGATAAGATCCCGTAGCATGATGACACTGTATGCTTCACATGCTCCTTCCAGCGCAGATTTTTGTGAATATGGGTTCCCAGAAGATTGAATGACGAGACCCTTTGCAGGGTTTTCCCTTTGATGGTAAGCGGTGGAATGAATGACCCGAGGTTATGAGCTCGCGATAAAGATTCTGAATCAATTATAATCTCTTTTGTTTTGGGGCCGTTTAAAAGCAGGTTATTGCTCGTAGCCCGTCGTTCTAGTACTGCCATGGTGTCCTGGGGGCGACAGTGGTCGTAAGTGGTAGTGTCATCAGCATACTGGAAACACGAGCATTTCCAATCCTCCTGTAAGTCATTGACATATAAGTTGAACAGTAAAGGGCTAAGAATGGAACTCTAGGGGACACCGAACTGTACTGGTAGATTATTAGACTGTTTATCATTAACCTGGACAAATTGCTGCCTCTCACTTAAGTAACTAGAGGCCCAATACAGTGCATTACTGGAGAAACCAATGGCGTGGAGTTTCTTTATCATCACTACCCGAAATTCACATTGTATACTCTATATTCTCAGGAAGCCTATAGTCCATAATCCCCCGGCTTCTATATAGGCTTCCTTACCAGAGCCATTTCAAACATTTCTAACATCAATTATCTATTTTATATATTGTCTTGGTAATTGTACATCTTCAAGTAGTTTATAGCAAAATAAATAAATGAAATGAAAACTGAGTAGTCGACCGTATCGAAGGCTTTCGAGAAGTCTGCAGAGGCTATGAGGGTTATTTCACCTTGCTTCATAGCACGGATAATGTCATCTCTAATACACAACAGTACTACAGTGGTGGAATATCCTTTGCGGAATCACGAGATATTACTCTTGAAAATGTGATGGTGGTTTATATACTTATTAAGCCAAGGCAAGGCGCTCCTTCTCCGACAAAAGATTTTCAAATGATCTAAAGTTTGTGGTATTGTAGTATAACTTAATCCCTTTCAGGTGGTAGGTAGCAGATTTCCAGTCTTTAAAATTCATATTCTGGCTTAACGAAGGGCAAACTCTGATCCAGTTCGGTGAAACTGACACAAGCTCAAAAACACAGCCACTTCAGAGGATTATAGTACTCAACCTGCACCTACCTGGGAGCTGAGCTTGATATTTATCCAGAGTTTACAGGGGCCTACCTTCGTCATTTTTCATACTTGCCAGCCGGGCAAGTAAGTCTAATTTTACACTTGCCCTTACGAAAATTTACTTGCCCGTCCAAACTTTCTCAATTTTGAAATTTCTAGAATTAAAACAACTGAACTTAAGTTATTTCATGTTTTAACTTTAATATCTACAACTTAGTACTTTAAAGCAGTTCATTTAGTGCAAACAGGTTTGGTCAACAAGCAAATAGTCCTGCATCAAACGGTTTTCTTTGGCTGATGCTTGGCAAAAACAACCTTGCCAGCCTTAACATGGTTTGCCGATTCTTCGTGTATTTTTCCGCTACAGACCCTTCCGGATGCACAGCCAGTAACAAAAACATTTTTCGATCGAAATGAAGGATCGGCTTCTGCTGCCTCCATACATGTGCTGCAGAACATCGCAGCCTTTCCTTCATCATATTGAAGCCACGGACGGCCATTCTTCCAGTCATTTATAAACGATCAGTTCCTTGATTCCTTTTCGTACTTAACCTACTGCGCCTTTTTATCTTCATTTGTCCTTTGTCTTTTTTTGCGTGGCGGTTCCACACCTTCCAAAAATATCAACATGTTTGGTTCCGCTTTGCAAGCAGAGCGAAAAAAACATGGCGTGATGGTTTGTCGCGTCTTTTCCCATGAGGCAAAGCACGAAAACTGAGCCCAATGAGAAATACTGCGTAATCCAACATGGTTGCCAAGATAAAATACACGAGTGTTTTAGTTCTTACCAACTGGAATTATTTGCAAACGCTTACGCAAATGCTCATTTTGGAGAAAAGGCTTAAGTGACAAGAATGTGGTTATTAAGTTTTCACTCAATACTCTCGCAAATATCGTACTCGCCAAAACGGACGAGTAATCAATCTTTCTCGATCGTCCGCACGAAGTTATGGTCGTCTCGGGCGATCGGATGACTGCGAAGGTAGGCCCCTGGAGTTTATACCATGCAGTTTGGATTTCAGCAAAAAAAAATTGGTGTGACCTCTTGGATTGTATTGGTGGCAAAGTGTTGTTGTTCCTTTTCTGTGATGTGTGAAAAATTGCAAAATTTGACTTATCGATATTAAGAGATAGCTTATTAGCACATAGCCAAGTGTGAATTTTCTTGAGTTCTAAGTTACCAGTTTCTTGTAAATATAATCTAATGATTTATCAGCAAAAAAGAGATCAGAGTCATCAGCAAATAATTGAAAATCAAATAGCTTGGATGAACAGCTGAAATCAGTGATATGGAAAAGGAAGAGAAGAGGACCAAGCACTGATCCTTGTGGTACACCACATGATATTGAATTATACTGGGATGAGACATTCTTAATAGAAACAAACTGTTTACGACATGAAAGGTATGACTCAAACCAATCCAGGACAACTCCACGAATCCCATAGTTTGGGAGTTTTTCCAAAAGGATTTTGTGATTAACTGTATCAAATGCTTTATTAAGGCCAAGGAAAATACTACAAGCATACTGGTCCTTTTCTATGGCTCTCTGGATTTTATCAGTTATCAACAACAAAGCATATTCAGTAGAGTGCCTTGTTCAAAAGCCAAATTGGTTATTGTATATGATATCAAACTTATTAAGAAACTTAATGAGCCTAGTATAAACAATTTTTTCTAGGATTGGATTGAAAACTGGCAGTAGTACTATGGGCCTGTAGTTATCGACTAATTTCTGGGATCCAGATTTATAAATAGGAATGATTCTAGCAATTTTAAAGTTATCAGGAACAGTGCCAGTATAGAAAGAAAGATTAAGGAGTCTCCAGAGGCTTTGTAATAACGTGATTCAGCAATTTGAGAATGGACATAGGAAAGCTAAATGGGCCACAGCTTTTGTTAGTATTCAGTCCATTGATGATATCTTGGATTTCTAGTTCAGTTGTGGGACAAAGGATGAAGCTAGAAGAGAGTGGTGGATGCAAATAGTCACTTAAGGAAGTGTTGATCCTATGAATGGACTGACTGAGCTTTTCTCCTACACTAGAAAAATATCTATTTAATTCATCAGATATTGTTTTGGGGTCGGTCAAAGATGTACCTTTTGAGGAACTGATCTTGCTAGGACTTAAGGAAATTTTAGTTCTTACTGTGACCAATTGTTTGCATTAACTCAGGAATAACTTTAGTGTCCGGGAATAAGAAACCCGACAAACGTCGCCGTTGTCACAGTTTGCGATATTTAAACCCCAATTGGTCCTACCCTTACTATTTCTGGCATTTATATCAAGTTCTTGATGGACTCGAAAAGTGGGAGAAGGGTGAAGTTATTCCCGTTTTGAACATCCAGGGGTTTTGTTTTCGTTCCTGTCTCGAACTATATTTCTGCAAGTGTAGACTGATAACACGAGTGCAAGATTAGTAACTCAATCTTAGCTTGGCATGGTTTTGTTCTTTTTAAACACGAAAAGCGTGCAGAAAATGACTAATGTATATCACCAGATCGCAAAATAAAGCAAAGCGCCTTGCTCTACAGCAATGCAATTTTCGTAGCGTGACACGTGTGCGAGCAACTGAAAGTTTGGATTCGTGAATACAAACGTTTCAAAACCCCATGAATCGAAACTATATTAGAACAGAAGATGGATATTACAGTATGAATACTTCAAGCTCACCGAATAGTAAATTAACCAAAAGGCTTATTTCATCAGTTTCTGCACGAAATGAACCTGGACTGAACGATCAAGAAACTTAAAATCCAGAGAACACTTGAGGAAATGGCTGAGCAAAAAGTTTATGAGGCTGAGAGCTCAGACCTTTTTCTCAAGTGCGCGCTCGACTTAATCATCTTCCCATGCAGCTGCTACAGGTAAGTTTGCTTATATTTCATTCTCTGAACTGTCAACAGTACATCCAAACAAGTTTGTTTATTAACTTTTGTTTTGTAACTGCAATAAATAAAAGTGCAAACTGGAAAGGTTGTCATTCATCTTGTTAAACTGTCTGCTGAAACAAAATAGACTGTTGATCGATATTCTAAACGAGATTTCATCAGTTAATACGAATTTTCGTGTGGTACGAGTTTTGACGGGATTTCAACACTTTAATTGCGAGTCTTTGTTGTTAAAAGAACAATGCTTATTCAACATTTCCAAACTGAGAAAGCTCGTTATTCCGAGTTTTCGCATATTTACATAGAAAACTCGCGATTCCTCGCATAGTTACTTTTTCCCACTACTGTAATGGACATTGTCGCCTATGTGTTAACATATTCAGTTGGCATAAGACTGCAGATGAATGAAACCATAGTATTTTGTATTGAGTTTATAGTGTTGCTTTAAAATAGAACGTTTTTGATGGAAACACATAAATATATGTTTAGAGTTTGCTTCTCCCCCTTTATTCATGAAGATGTGTTCTTTGCCTGCTATAACATGTGAACCTATAATCAGCGCGCACCTAAGGATGAGTCAACTGACACGTCCGAAGCACCAACGCCCTTTTGCCTTTTTTTTACTTACAAGCTTAATAGCATGGAGAAATTTTGCAGTATTATAGTAAATCTCCAAACATGACACAAAAATGTTAATCTTTAACCTCTGCATTTTTCATATTCAAATCTTACAACAATTTGTGATATTTATAATAGAAAACTTCACAGACAACATCCTTTTGAAAGTTTCAGTTCACATGGAGAGCAAGACCTTTTTCACAAACTGTTTATGAAGTTGGTTGTTGATTTCTGACCTTCAGTATGTAAGTTGTGTTTGCATTTATATGTTAACTACAGTACATGTACATGTAACCCTCTCTCTAACTTCCCTTTCAGATTTTTCCTATTGCAAAGATAGTCATTTATCGATGTACCTATCCATGTATCCATTTTACCATGGAAGAAGTTGAGGGGCTGAAATATAACTTCCCCAAACTCATTCAAATGGGCGATAACAATTATTTCAAAAGATGTGCGCTGTCACTCGAGAATCATCAAAATTAATAAACAAACAATAAAAAAAATAATTATTTACAACAACTGTTCATAAGCAAGTCAGTGGCTAATGTACAATGTACGTATAATATAGTCACAGTATTATTACTAACAGTACATAAATTCGCACCTGTCTGATTGTCCATGGACGACTGGTATACATGGTAGGGTACGGTCCTCGGGTGTACGGAAATTTCCCTGGGATTTCATCAGCAACTTGTTCAGTATCTGCTTTACTATAAAGAGGCTTCAGATTGATACCCTGAGGAAAAGTAAGAGATCGCTGGATTACAATTATGAGCATGTATATGTATGCGTCTCTGATCTTTGGCAGCTTCGTTTGTCCACCAAAGTCAATCAAATATAAACAAGTACAGTATACATATCTATGTACAGAGCTTTGTTTCAAAAATGTTGTCCCTATGAGCTTCTATCAATGGCCAATTACCTTAAGAAAACACAAGTTCTAAAATCATGACAACAGGAGAATCTTGGATCCTATTATCACTTAAAACTTTGGTGCAACATGTTGAAAAAATTCCAAAAAATGAGTGTTTCAAAAATAATGTTTAAACTTATAGGGGTTTACATGTATATGCCTGGGTGACTTTTGCCAAGAAATTACAGTATACTACAGTGGCCATTGGACTAATAACTGCGTGTATATGTATACAGCCCAAACATTTTCTTGTACATGTATTTCGTGTTTCCACCCACACATTACCACGTGATTTTATTTTTGACTGCCAATGAATTTCATTAAATTTTGAAAGTGACATCGAATTACGTACTTCGGTTGGAAAATCCGTACGTAGTTCGGTTGGAATAATCATTCCACAGAGCTGCAACACTGATAACCGAAGGACCTCTTCATATAGTTGGTTAGCGGTTTTGACGTGGCTAGCCTTTTTTCGCTATTTCTGAAATCGTGGGAGGCCTCGCGGTACGAAAACATATTGCTAATATAAGTAGGTGCAAGATCGTTCAAAGCTTTAAACATTATGGTTGCTTTTTGTTTTATCCTTTTCACGTGCACCCTGTCCCAGCCAAGCACACCGAGAACGTGCTCTGGGCTTGTGTCAAAACTAGAATTAGTGATCACCCTAGCCGCATGATTTTGAAGCTTTTGGACGGTTTATCTGATAGACGCACAGCTAACCTGTTCCAGACTGCACTGCAATACTGGAAGTGGGGCTCAATCAATGCGCTGCGGATTTTTACAGCTGTGAATTTATCAATAAAAGGAATTATACGTTTTAAAGCTCCAATTCCTGATGAAATTTTCTTGGAGATTTCCTCAATGTGCTTTGACAAGGACAGAGTGTTATCAATATGGAGACCAAGGGATTTCGTGCGGTGAACCTGCTTTATTTCTTCATCGACATCGACATCGAGTCACTGTGGCAGTACCATCTCTGGGATTTGTACATATAACCAAATCTTGATTGCTCAGACTTGAGTGAACAGTGGTGTCCCAATATATGGTTATAATTTATTACCTTTGATTGGGTCGTCCTGAAACTTTGTTGAAATTATGCATAGGATAACACTGTCTGTATACATAAAATTAACACTGCTGTATTTTGATAAAGTTCTTTTTTAAAAAAAATAGTCTTAAAAAAACTATTGATTTTTCATTTAATGCAATGATCACTAACTTAGATAGATAGATACTTTATTAAAAATACGTTGCAGCCGTGTTTGGCTGAATTGTGTATTACATAAAAAACTAAATTATAACTATAGAGAAAATTCTAAAAATTATATACTATAAGGATAAATACATATTACAGATAAAATTTAAACACTAAGAGTATCTTACAAGCTAAAATTTAAAAGCACCAGTACCAAGT
>JANRMR010099407.1:0-13388 GCA_025434825.1 Bergia sp. 'catenularis' | reverse complement strand
CCCTGTCCACGGACGGTGTGGCGAAAGAAGGTCGCCCAAAGTTCAACCCTTGACCAGGCCGGGGATTGAACCCGGGATCTCCTGGTTGGCAGTCAGAGATCTCACCAACTGCACTAACCTCTCACACTTATCTGATAAGATACCGTAAACTTCCAAATATAAAGCTTTCAAAAGCACTTTTTAATGGGGCTTATATTAGGAGGGAATTTTGCGTTTCAAAACTGGTTGGGCTTATAACCGGAGGGACTTTTGCATCTCAAAAATGTTTAACATTAAAATGACAGTAGACACATGTTTTCACGTAAAATGGCCATTTTAATTGTCTTCAAACAACATCCAATCGTGTTAACCGGCGAAAAACGAGCAGCACCAGAGGGAATGTGGGTTCTGGGAGGAGGAGTGGACATGCCATGTAAATACTTTGTATACGGACAGAAGAAATACAAGGCAAGAGTGAGGAGCGAATTGCGCAAACAGTAACTCTGTAGCAGATAAATTGTTATTTCTTTATTTATTTACCGTGCAAAATAAAACAGCAAAGTTACATTTTAGTTTACGTCCATTTCAAGAGTATTATTAAGGGCTTATATTCGGGGGGGGGCTTATATTCGGTATTTACGGTATTTTTTATATACCAGATAAATAAGAGTTCATTGCAAGTTGATTTACGCAGATGAGTGTTCACTTTATAACACCAACACAATTTTACTGTCTTTTTTTTATTGTTATTCAGGCTCGTGAGCGAAAACATTTGTTGGAGTTTCTTGAAGATTATGAAGACGAAAGAGATGACCCTAAGTACTACAAGTATGTAAATACGACCCAAGAAATCATGTTTAGTTAGTTTGGTTTGAGCTGGGCTTGTTATTAGCTTACCTCAATTCCAACACAACCTCGTTGTTGTTAAATGAAAAAAAAATTATGGTGCTTATATAGCGCATTATGCTTATTTATTTTTTTTATTTTGAAACTTTCATCCCGTTCAAAAAGAAAATAATAATAAAAAAATTAAACAATAAATAAAATACGGAAAAATTACAAACTGGATGAGGGGCTGGCGGACGGACTCGTAGCCACCACGAGGCCAACCCCCACGAGGCCATACGTGACGTCTCAAAGGACTTTGCAATCTATGCCTGGCGCCAGTGGCTTCCATTACAGTATTGGTGCAGTCCACAACACCTGGATTACCCTACCCTTTTCAAGAAGTGCGTAGGTCGCCGAAAAGCTAGACCAACGGCTTAACGTCCCTGTCCACGGACGGTGTGGCGAGAAAAGGTCACCCAAAGTTCAACCCTTGATGAAGCTGGTATTGAACTTGGGATAACCTGGTTGACAATCAGAGATCCTACCAACTGCACTAACCTTGCACACGTGCTAACCTCGATTTTTCTATTATGAAATCATCCTCATACTCGTGTGCTTTTGCGATACTTTGTAGGGGAAGTGGATTGGCCAGACGGCGGCGCGACAGGGAGGTAGAGATTGAGACAGACGAGCGAGATCGACAGCACGAGCTGGAGGAAATTGAAGAGATCCGCAAGAGGCTGGTGGATCAACAGACAGAAGAGGAAGTAAGATAATTTGTGATCACGTGGGGGTTTTTAAGATGTCATTTTAATCAGCTGTTTACCAGAACTTTCTGTGTTATGTCTGTGTTAGAAGGGTAGGTAGATGGAGGAGGAGGAGAAAGAGAAATCTCTTACACGATCATTTACATGACCGTGTACAGGGACATCCTCCATCTATAAACACTGTCACAGTATGCACAGAAAGGTTCCTGAAGATCTAATAAAGCTTTTAAAAGTGCTTAAGAAATGAAAGAACAAATTTGATTGTCTAGTACACGGGATGCTTTTTATAAAACACTTAAGGCTGGTTCACACCAGCGACGCAACGACGCAAGCGTAAGCATGTCGTCCATGAAAGTATTCTTTTATTCCGTTGATATTGAACTGTAACTAATGTGATGTACATAAAAGAATATTTTCATGGATGATATGCTTGCGCTTGCGTTTGCGTTGTTGTGTCGCTAGTGTGAACCAGCCTTTAAAACCAAATCTCAACGTGCAGTCAGATTCCATTCGGGCGAAAGTATTTGTATAATTTTATCTTTCGCACCTTCTCTCAATATGTTAATTTCTTGCGATGAAACTGCTTGTACGTGTAAAAACACAGTTACCTTGATAATGGCGTCAGTATGGCACTGAAACGTCGGTTCGTATCATTAGTTTTCACATGCTTATGTATTAGCAAGTCTTTGTGTATAACATTGTGCATTTTTTATTTAATGTAAATTGTAGTGTAGTGTCGTCAATTAATGTTTTTATTGCTGTTGTTTGACACTTAAATAAAGACTTATTTATTTATTTATTTGTTTGTTTATTTATTTATTTTTACCACCAATGAGGTTTAGTTTTCAAGTGGTGAAAAAGAAAATCTTTTAAAAAGACATCAGCCACAAATGACTAACTTTTTCTTACTTGCGTACCGTATAATAGTTGTTAAATTAAAGGGACAATATACTATATGATTTTGCAGTCTTAGCATTCCCAAGCTTTAATATTTCGTAAAAATGACAGACTACAGTTAGTTCTAGCACAGTTAGATATGATGCGAATTGCTCAATTTCAAAAGCGAATGAAACGGATTGCCGTTATGAGTGTTAAATGGAATTTCTTGTTGCCTCAGTGGATGAATAATAAACGAATGTAATGTAGCTCTCAAATGAATTGATCACTGAAGTTTCTGTTTGTTGAAACATTTTCATTGTCCAACTATATCGTTCTGATCTGTATACTTTGACCAAAACGTATCAGATGGATGGAACTCGTTTTTAAAAGCAACAGTGTGGTGTGGAATAAACATGAAACAGTCCCTTTTAAAATGTACATCGATTTGATACCGGAAAAAGAGTCGATGTTCACTTATTGCGTTTCTCAACACATAAGGACGGGGTCTGAAGAGTTTGTAAAATCTTTTCTGAATAAGACAGTATTAGGATTAAAGCAAGAACTGCAATTTATGGTATGTTGACAGGAAGAAGAAATGGAAAGTGACAAAGAGGATGCAAAACCGCTTCTTCAGCCAACTTTCAAACCAGCTTTACCGCAGGTGAGAAACTATTTGAATAACAAACAATGATTCTGTTTGCGTTTGCTGTGTTCTGGAATCTATTTCTATAGGCAAGAAGCAAAACATAAACTTATTCGATCCAGAGGGTCCGAGTTTGAATCTAGTACGCCACAAATGCTGGCCATTTCGGTTGCGTTTCGCGAAAGGTCTATGGATGGGTATTGTTAAAAATACCAGATGGCTTGGCAGTTTCAAAACAGTTAATTTATGTAGCAATTGGAACCATTGTTTTGATACTTTCAAGTAATTTGAGGGGCGTTGTCTTCAGGCCCAGTGGTTTTTGTATTTTGTTGACAAAGAACCCCATTGTTTGGTAAATTTTACTATCAAACAGGAATTCAAAGCTCAACAATTTAATATAAACTAAAAATGCAGCTAGGTGATGTTTTTCGTATATCATAAGCAAACAGGTGCGCGAAGCTTTACATCTTTTCGGATTTATATCGAATAACCAAGCTAAATGAAAATGCTATTTCAATAGAGTTCTTGAACCATGTTTAAGTATTGTGCAGTTATTAGTGATGTTTATTGGTTAAAAATAGGTGTCAGACTGTACTAGATTTCCTTTTTAAATCTACAAAGCAGGCCACAATTCCTGGAAAGTCCTGGAATTTTATTTTCTTCCTTGAACCTCCTAGATATGTTCTGGAAGACTTGGAGAATTGAAATATAATTACGAAACTTTTAAATTTGTTGGTTTTTCCATTTTATGTTTTAAATGTTTTATAAAAACAAATAACTTTGGATAAACAAAACTTTTATGTTTCTGTTTGGTGTGATTTTAAAATATTCCTGGAAAGTCCTAGATTTTTGAAGTTCGGAAGATGTGCGAACCTTATAAATCCACTCAGAAGCTCATACAATACAATACAATACAGTAACTTTATTTAAAGTGGTGAATACATTTAGCTTGAAGCTAGTTTACAAGTATTCCACTATAAACTTCATTAAAATTAGAGTAAAACTATTATGAAATAAGATAAAGTATAAGATATACATCAAATAGTAAATTTACAATATTAAGGAGATTGCACATTTAATCTACTCTAATCTACTCTAATGTAATGTTATCTAGTCGAAACTAATCTAACAAGTGGCTTCAAGTAGCCTGCACGATAGCCGAAACATATTTCGAGTGAGGGGCTCTGAGCGACCTAAAGAAGACGGTCTTTGTCGGTTCCTTTGCGCGATCATACCGCTGACCACTGAGCAATATACTGCGGGCTGAGCCAAACGCGACCCAAACGGCCTCGAATTTTTAACGATGTGCCTCCGGCCATCGTAATTAAAACTACCGTAATTAATCTATTTTGGTCTAATCTATCTGAGCTAAGCTAAGCTAATTTAATCCAAGTCTTGCGAGCTTCTGAACCAAATTGTAGAAATGCGCCACTATATCTGTAGCTGTTACCACTATCCAAGTCTAATTGTTAGCTGTGTCTCAAAGACATTTCTTTTTTTAAAAAAATCTTGCGCTAAACAGGAACTTGTGTGAAATTAATGATAATAAATGGTTTTATCGTTTACAGTCAGCGTGTGTGACGTGAGAACCACAACCTGAAAAACTCGGTGTCTTGATTTTTGCTTCAACCATTTGGGTTTTTTATCTGAGATCATCTCGATGGAAATAATTAAAATCTTCTAATCTGTAAATAAATTACCATTTGAACCGTTAACATATTCTGAGTTGGTCGTGGATGCACATAAATGATTTTACTGCGACATGTTTAATAGAGTTTCAAAAGTTTGCCCAAAACGTCAACACAATCTTAAACTGGTTTTCACATCACCCGAAAAACAGAAAATAAGTAGTTTTTAGTCTGCGTGACTACAGAGACCAAGTATTATTTTTTGTATGTTAGGTGGAGCCTGCTCCCTTGGTTCGATCGCCAAGTCCTGAGGCTATCGAAAGTTACCCCGCTCCAACAACGAGTATGAAGCGACCTCGGCCAATTACCGAGAATGGCCAGGACTCGGAACCAGAGCCTGCCCCCAAGAAATCGTTTGGATTTGAAATGAAACTTTCTACTAACCTGGTATGTGATAATGAACACCATTATAATAGTAGTCATAATGATAATAATAATAATAATGATGATGATGATGATGGTGATGGTGATGATGATGATGATGATGATGATGATGATAAGGATTATGATAATGATAATAATATTGATATTAATAATGATAAGGATAATGATGATAATGATAATGGTTATGATAATAAGGATAATGATAATGATAACAATATACGTAATATATGTAATAATAATTACATTAATCTGACCTGTTCCTTCGGTGTTCTGCTCAGTTACAGTATTAGGTTAGTAACATATTGATGTTGTTCCGCACACACATACTACCAGATTTTGTAACCAATTGCCAAACCCATAAAACGATAATTTTCTTTTCTTGTTTTTGTAACTTTTGAAAAATTGGATATTTGAGAATGTTTGAAAATTTAGGAGGCCAAGAGCTAGTTATTTAAACCAGGCTACAGGATTCCAGATTTTACGGGTTTTGTGCCCAGGGTCCAACTTTTTTTCACCTGGAACGTGTAAAATACTTTGTGCACTTGAAAACTGAAGCAGTGCACTCTGGGAAGGCTGAGTTAAAAGATGGCGGGCGAGCGTTAAACTTTCGAAAACTAATTTCGCTTGCTACAGATTACAGTGGAGAAAGTTTGCCATTTTATAACCATGAAATCGAATGTTGACGGTAAGTATTTTGATACAAAAATGTTACAACAATGGGAAACGAAATTTCGGTTCCGTAGTTTTTCCAGCATGTAACGGGCGACACATTACTGGAAACGATCGTTACCGTGAAATCCAAGAGCCAGAGTATAAATATTTTCAAAGTTGGGAAATTTTTGCTTTTTGAAACCAGTTTACCCTATTGAAATCATCAATCTGTGCTCATAAAACAATTGTCTGTGTGCTTACAGCCTGCGCCAACCAGCCAGGGGCGTAAGAAACTGGAGTCAGTGTTTAGTAGTCAGGAGGACGACGGTCAAGAGGTCAACGAAAAGCGAAGAAAACTGGTGCCACTTGACTACAATGAAGACGACTCAGAAGAGAGCCTGGCGGCTCAGGCTGCCGAGGATAAAAAGAAGAGTATTAAATCGCTTATTGAACGTATTCCAACAGCTAAAGACGAACTGTTTGCTTATAACGTGGACTGGGCACACGTGGATCAGGTATTTGTTTACTAAGTAGCATGGGCGTGATGTATTGTTTGACCAACAAAAGTTGTTGTGATGTATTTTTTCGCCGTGAGGCTTGTTAGATGGCTGACGCCGTTTTGTCAGAGCAAAAGATGTGTTACTCTGTTACTGTTGTGTCAGTGTATTTATCGTTGTGCGAGAGAGCAGTCAGTCAATCTACAGATTAAATTTCTTACAGTGCCAAAGCATACAAGGATTTGCTTCTAGTGTTGTGGTCGTTCCCATAAACATTTAGTCGAGGTCTGGTTCTCGTACCCCCAATACCAAAGTTATTCAGTGTTTATGGGACATAATTTGGAGTTTGTGTAGTAAACTGGTGAGATGTGTAGCCGTCCTTTCAGAAGCATGCAAGTAACCTGTCCAGAAAAGACAGTTTTTTTGTAGCTGAAGTGAAACTTGTTTCACCAAGGGACGTGTGGCTGGGGCACTGTAAGAAATTTAGTTTGGTTATGTGATTACATGATTTGTTCAATGAAACACGTACATGTAGCTGATGGAAGTAACACAATTGTATACGAAATCGACTTTGTGGAAGGGATTCACTCTCACAGCCTTTGGCCTAGGCCGCTTGCGGGATATAATCGGGTAAGTCCCCAGACTTATCAGTAATTAATACCTATACACCGAGCTGAAGTTGCCTAATAAGCTTACACACATCAAATGGGGCACTATACATCTGAAGATCTAACATGTTCATAGGTTTGTAGTGAAAGACTTCTGTGTACTGTGGTACTGAAGTGATCCATATGTTGTATATTTTAGTCATTAGTAGATCGTAGGATACGACCTTGGATAAACAAGAAGATCGTGGAATATATTGGCGAAGAGGAACCTACGCTAGTGGAATTTATATGCACTAAGGTAAACTTTGTCGTCATCGGTTTATTGGCGTGCATTTAGTGACGAGCGTGTGTGAATGTGAGGGAGATGGGTGGGTGTGTGTATGTGAGGGAGGTGGGTGGGTGTTGGTAGTGCAATTGGTTAGGTTTCTGACTGACAGTTCGAAGTTTGTGCGACCTTGTTTTCTCACACCATCCGTTAAGCTGCTGATCCTGTCTCGGGACTTCTATAGAACCTCCTTTCTAGGGATGGTAAAGTAGATTTTGGTGTTAAAGATCAGCCTTCAAAGCACGTACGGGTTGTAAAACTCTTTACCGCAGTGTCGGCTAGTAAGTGAGTACGAGGTTCGAGTGCAATTGCTGGCAAACAGTTTCCATAAATTGGAATGGAACTTGACTGGTAGAAACCTGAAAGTGTCATTCGATACTAAATCAGTTTGTAGCCTTACACTTCTCTTCCCACATTGGTAAGAACAAAAAAGGTCGTGGCCGTTCAAATTATAGCGCTTATTAGTTGCTACAGAAGATGTTTTTCAGCAACGCGTTGGGGTTTCTCGGCTTATAGCGTTAGTCTTAAAGTAAAAACACAACGTGTCACCAATCACATTCCTATTTAGAGTTGATTTTCCCTCACTGGCTTAATTCGCTATCGCAATACCTTTTTTAAAAACGAGAAGTAGTGTTAATTCAGCAGACCTTAGTAAATAGTTATGATCAACTAAGATCACCAACATCCATCTCTGTCTGCAGGTTCTTGCTAGAAGTATGCCCAAGAATATATTAGAAGACGTGTCAATGGTATGTGCTCCACGTGGAGTATTGTGTCGTGGTGTTATGCTTGTGTCTGTAGATTTTCTTGGGAAGGCCAATGAACGTCAAGTGAGAAAAAGTTATCTTAAGTTTTCTTTGCCATTCATCATGCCTGTTTGATTTTTCTCAGCAAGTGATCAATTCCATGCTCGAAGAAACTCGATAAACAGCGTCTCAATCTTAAATGTGACAGTTTTTCAATCATGTGTAATTTTTACTCTTTCAGTGTGCTAGCAAGTTAGGGAAGCTCCCCGATGCTCAGTCGGTGTTCCTGTAGTTCCTCTCCTTGGCTGAAATTAGTATCATCCTATTGTATTTTCTAATATCCAATGAACTCTCGGCAGGTCCTTGACGAGGAAGCAGAAGTGTTTGTTGTGAAGATGTGGAGACTACTGATATACGAAACAGAAGCAAAGAAGATTGGTTTGGTTAAATAGCGTTTTAGATACTCGGTGGTATTATAATTATGTTCAATGAAGCAAACTACATGTAGCATTCTCTATTGCCGTAGTGCTCACCGCAAATGCTTCAGATTCCCCTGTACTTTCACTCGTGCTTCTCCCTACCGTCTCTTATTGCTATATCTTACAAAATTGGCCTTTCTTGTGCCACCGTTTTTCTTCCCCTCTCGCTGCCGAACATTTCTGAATCGAAATGTAACTTACTTGGTGACATTTTTTAATGTGTTGGACCTCAACTCATTAGAATGTAAATTTTCGACTTCGATCAACCATGAGGAGGATTTACAGTTTCGCGTTTCTCTAATGGCTGTTGTTGTACCGTGTGGCTATCACTGGAGGAAGTTTAGCTGAAGTAGATCTAGACAGCGCCCTTAAACTGATGAATTGTATCTGTCATGACGTAGAACTTCTTAGTTTGCCATTGTTGGTTTACCAATACTGCAGTTGACCATTGTTTTTAGATGTATTCGCGTAAGTTTTTAAAAATGTGTTCAACCATTCCACAGTCGGTCAAACATTGTTGACTTGTGATTCACAAGTGAGCCTGAGAATAAAACTTTCTTCTCGGTTGATCTCACTTACATCTGATTTATGAATATTCCGAGATGCAAAACTAGCAAATCTGAAACTAGAATCTTTGTACAGGATTTTCAAGTGAAAGATATGTGTCCAAGTCTTTCTTTCTTGGAAATCTCAGAAGATTCAAAGCTTCGAAAAGAAAGATTCGTACACGCATATGTTCAATGTTCCACACTTATTCTATTAGTATGTGACGGGATTGGGGGGCGGGGGTTAAGGCCTGTTTTCTAACGACTATATATACTGTCCAGAGTACCGTACTTTGTCTATTTAGCTCCCTGGGGGCTTCTTTTCGTCAGGGATTTTGGACTGGTGCTTATCAGAGAGGAGGCTAAATAGATAGTGGTAACAAATTAATTTTTCAAATCATTCTTGGTCAGAAGAAATCGGAAACGCTTAACCATTAGACATTTCATCTAATATCAATCATGTGCGTGTCTTAGTTGTTACATAACACTACAGTAAAAAACTCCCTCGTGAACTGGGCAGGTGCTCAATAGACTTGGGGTGTGTGGTGTATAGGGTGAGGAGTTACAGGTGCTTAGTACTGGGGGCTTGATAGAGAAAATACGGAGATTTTCAGCACGATACTCGGTACAATGCAAATGTCGTGATATCGACTTGTTTTTAAACTGCTTAACATATTGAAGTACAGGCCTATCAAAAAGTTAGTACACATTCTCTTTGTATTTCTAACTCAGTAGTACAATCATGTTTAAAAAGTGTACAAAGATTACAACCGTCTTAATAAACATTTTGTAGGAATTCAGTAATTGTTGTATTGTTGTCTGATATTTGGTGAGCTAGCTTTTCCAGATGTCTTCCTGTTCCACAACCTCGTCATTCTCTATATTTGGCAAATGGAAGTCGTTTACTATTTGCCCGTCAGCCCATGAATTTTGATTATTAGTTTATCGTCAGTCAGTAAAATTTGATGAAGGGCGAGCGCTTTTTCTCTTAACCTTGTGAATAATCCCACAAAGACTGGACTTGATATATGTTAACCTTTTTACTAACCTAAAACAAACGAAATTTCAATCTCCCGATAGTTTAAGACAATTCTGACATAGTTAAGGGTATTTTATTTAAAATTATTACATAATAGCACCGAGTTTTAGGGCCAATAACCAAATGCTGCGCGCGGATTGGCTGAAAATCGGTCTTGTAACTTGCCGTACAAGACTGATTTCTCGCGAGCGTCATCGGAAGTGACAAGTCAACAAATTTAGGGCAAAATTAACCCATGTTTGCTCGATCTGTCCAGGAGAATATTCGCTCTCGGTCTTTAATACGGTGAAATACCTCGGGCAAATATTCTCCCGGACAGACCTCGTACTCGGTTATTTAAGATGTTTGTAACGAATAATGAAACATTTGTTGCGGGGTCCGAATGGCATGTAGGCGCTGTAGAATTACTTCGGTTGTCAACTTTCATTGGCTGTAGCTTTTCTGTCTACTTCAGTGTAGAATCTCGTGCGTTATCCCAGGGAATTTTTTATGTTCGTACGGTGTTTGGGAGGGTTTATAATCGAGGGGCTTGTACACGGAAAAAATAAACGTTCTCAAATTGTGCTGAATAACAATTCAGTTCTCTAACCGCACAAACGGAAAATATCGAGACAAGAGTTACCTGTATATGGCATTGGTCTTCATCATACAAGTTGTTAGAGTTTTGAAAAGCCATGGAAGTTGAGTGCTAGGGTGCCGTCCGCTGCCCGCACAAGTTTGAAACCCCTCACGAAGATTTTTTTTTTGTTTTAAAAATACGAAAATGAGCCCCAACAGCCAACCAAGGCTTCAGAATTGATAGTTTAACATAAAACTCTCACCATATTCCATTCAAATCAACCTTTTAATTTCGAACTTTTTTTGGTGTTGTGTTAAACTGTAATAAGTTATCATCCCCTCTATCGAAGTCAAAGGATCTCCACCAATCGACCAGTTTTAAAACTACCATTACGTATCGCTTACTGCACTGAAAAGGCATCATCTTGTTATATATAAGCCGTGAATCCTTTTTTATCTAAGCCACGGTGAGCTTGACAACGGCCAGAGTTTAAGAACATACGAAGAGCAAACCTTGGAAAAGCACCAATATTTATAAGGGAGTGATATATCTGCCAATTCTGAAAATGGAAAAGTGCGATTGCACCTAAAATAGTGTAATTTGGTCAAACATGTGATTCTAGTAATTTCATGAAGGTGTACCTTAACCCTGTTCAGACTGGGGGGCAATGCGCCCCCTGGGCCTTTAAGGATTTATAACTTTGAAACTATTCAAGATAAACGGCCCAAGTTTTAGGAGATTTCCTCAAATTTATCGGGGAGACTAGTCATATGGCTAATTTTTGTTTATGGGGTGGGATGTCGCCTGGCAATCTCGTTCTGAATGGCTGTTTTTGTCAAATTGGGTCATTTGCTGTCTCGTAACGCTTTGTTACGTTTTACAGCTTGAAATAAATGTATTTTATAAGGTCAACCAATTTCATGCAGAGCAAAAAAGAGTTCGGATCATAATCGTCATAATGACGTCATGAGTAGTATTTTTGTTTTGAATGTTACTTTTTTGTTCATGCAAGTTGTTCTTGTCCATCTTTATTCTAAAAATATCTGCAGAAACTTGAAAATTATTGCAATTGACAAATTTTACCCTCCCTGACCCCCTCGGTTAGCAAACGACAACTTAATTGTTTCTCATATTATGATTGTGCGTTCATTTTTTTGTAATTCGGTTGCATTTATGTTGTTTTTAAAGGCAAAATTTGAAAGAAACTCGAGAAAGATAAACTTCTGGAGAAACACGGTTTTTTAAAGAAATATGACGTCATTATGACGCCATGACCAGAACATAATTATGTGAAACTAATTAGTTTTCAAAGATCTATCTACCTGCCAAGTTTCACAGCAAAAGCTTTTATAGATTTAGAGTTAAGGAGGGGGGGGGGGAGCGCAACGCACTCCTCCCCCCCCCCCAGTCCCAGTAACGCCAATAGGGTTAAAGACTACAAAAACCCCATCCAATCGCCCACCGCATTACCTGCAGGCTGTACGTCAGAAGACTCGATCGATTTCCGAGGAATATTCTGAATTCCCAGTTTCAAAAAATGGGGGAGGAGGGAAGGGGGGGGGGGTGGTCGGAGAGGAATACACGAGAGCTCGGCGCTTCTGTTGGTACATGTACAATAAAAAAAATACAAAAACGTGCGTTAAAAGGAGTATGGCAATATGGTATCCAGACAACATGCGTTCCTTTCTCAAGATGTCTAACACTCGCAACATTCAATACTTTGCTAGAAAAAAACCGTTCCAAATTCCCCAAAGGCTATCCGCATAAAGCATTTAATTTCCAATCACCGTCTGTGTGGCTCTCGAGATGATAAGTTGGTTGGCAGAGACATGGCCAGCTGATGCATCAAATGTCTGTATTTTTAAGAATCCTATTTCACGACTCGAGATTTTAATTTTAAATGCCTTTGAGATTCTTTTGGGGTTGTATGGGCGCGTGTTTTTGTCCCAGTAGGAGGTCGGGGTGCTCGTCGTATTTTTAGGGGTTTAAATTGGCGACTCAGTATTTTTTTTGGGGGGGGGGGGGGTTGCTTAGGCAAGAGTGGAGTGTTAAAAGTCTGGTATTTTTTAGGGGTAATCTTGGGACAAATCAGGATCCCGGCCTATTTTCCTGGACTTGGTCTTCAATCGATCAAACTCGATAAAATCGAGCGAACAAAGTCAAAAAGACCCAGCCACCCCCTGTTTATCCACGTAGTTTTCCGCCGGTTTCCAAGCACAAGATTAACCCGGATGTGCAGGCATTTCATGAAATTCGATTCCTTGGGAGTGGGGAAATTCCTTGGAGTACATGTATTTCAACTGACAGATAATATCTAATATATGTTATATGTTCCGGTATTTTTTAGGGTATTTTGAGTCAATGGAGGTATTTTGGGGGGGTAGCAAACTATCTAGGTAAGATATTTTTAAGGGTATTTTATCCGATTTTCGGACGAGCACTCCTGACATCTGACCTAGGGAGTACCCCCCCCCCCGGGCCATAAACCCCCATTTTTTAAACCTTTACACTTATTTTATGTAGAAGAATAAGAACGATTTGACTATTTGAAAACTTGGCCAAAACTTACAGGTTCTTACAATAACTTGAATGAGGTCACAAGGCAATCGCTAATTATCGACGCGATGTCGATTTCTACCATAAAAAGCCCAACTGGATTCTTATTTTTTCCCCGACAATTTCAGCCTAAAAATGCAACGGCATATTCGGGGGGGGGGGGCGCCGGGGACCAGTGCCCCCGGTTTAAGGCAGATTTTTAATCTTTTTTGTGT
>JANRMR010099185.1:0-13406 GCA_025434825.1 Bergia sp. 'catenularis' | reverse complement strand
CCACCCCAACTTTGAGATATCTATTAGTAATTAACATTTTCTTTTTTTTAATTTTTTTCCCCTTACCTTGACTGGGATTTGAACGAGAGACCTTTCACTTCTTAGTCCAAAGCATTAGCAGTTAAGATATTGAGGAACTTGTTTGAAAGCTGCTTTTGATTTGCATATTGATAGTGTTTATTCTAATATTGCTAGATTATATCTACAGACTCTTATTTCACACTGGTTGGAAAATTTTGCACTGGTTGGCAAAAATTTCCAACTGAACTAATTTTCCAACCATAACATATACATGTATCACGTTAATAAAGTATCTATCCATCTATCTATACAGAGAAGGAACGATAATCCACATACAAACACTTTGTCACCGACTGTGTTCTCTAAATGAAGCTGACGGGTGATTTCTAGGAGAGCCAATCTATCATTTGTTTCCACAATACCTAAAATAGAAATAGTTATAAAGTTCAGCTGTGTATAATGGTATTGACAGTAAAGCATGCCAAACTGACAAAGCTCTGAAAAGCATGTGCTATTCACCTCATACTGGTAAAATACAAATCACATATTTCAGTCCGTTTTATAATTTGTAACTTGAGTTTTTAATTGTTTTTTGTTTTTTGTAGGACCACACTGATAACAGTGCAGGGAGCGAAACTAACCCCAGCCCAATGGTGGCCATAAAATTTTAGCTTGGGCTAGTAGATTTCATGTCGTACTGGTCTGTCTGGCCTGTACATTTTGCAGAAAAAAGACACATTTAATATGTAGGATTCTAGTGAATTTATATTGCAAACAAATAACAATGTAACATAAATGTAACATACACAGGGATGGAAATTAATGCTGGCCCAATGGCCAATGGCTGGCAAGTTTCATGAAGCACCAGCCCAGCTGGCCTGCACATTTTGTAGAAAAAAGACATGCATTTATGCAGGATACTAGTGAGTTCATATTGTAAACAAACACCTTGCACAATGTATCTGTAAAGTACCGTAACTCGTCAAGTGTTGTTTTTTACAATGTGAACTTCACTTTGGACCAAAATAAAATTTTTGCAACCTTTTAAGATATTTGATTCTTTATGATTCTTATCAATTTTGTGTAATAAAGGATGTACAACACAATCATTGGATATGCATCATAGATTTCTTATTTAGAGAGACATTCATTATGGAACATGGAAAGCTGAGCACTTTTTGGAAGACTAGTTAAGTGTTTGACACATTTCCACCCCTGTACAGTGTTGTTTTTTTCAATGTGAATTTTACTTTGGATTAGAAATGCTTTTAATTATTAATTTTGTCTGATGAAGGCTGTACAATTCAATGCATTTGATGGTTATACATCATAGATTTGTTACTTAGAGATGTTCACTACAGAACAAAGACAGCTTTTACCTTTTAAAAGACTAGCCTTTGCTAAACTTAAACCCGACACATATTAAATAGGTACACTTAAATTTGCAAACACGATTTAGATTAATAAAAAAAACAATTTAATGTGAGATGGTGAAATTCTTGTCAGGCCAGTGGATTCCTTTTGCTACTGGTCTGGCTTGCTGGTGTTGAACAAATTTAGTTTCCACTCCTGACAGCACCATATGATACTGACAGGATAACATCATGCATAAATATTTGAAATTATTAAAACCGGACTAAATCTTTCAATTTGAGCTGCCTGTGCTTCCAGGAGATATCAAAATCCAAGTGAAGAATAAGGTTAATATATATTACATCCAAACCTGAATTGTCTGTCTACTAACCACTTAGATGAACTTGCAGCAAGTTGTCATATATCTTCTTTGATTTCTTCAAGTCATCAAGTACACTCTTTAAAAGCTATACAGATCCAACACCAAAAAAAATGAGATTTGCCATTACATCAAATCATACTTTTATTAAAGAGCTGGCATCAGCAAAACCTTTTGAACCATGCGGAAAACACTGGAAAGACAGGAATATGTCCAAAAACAGGTTGGATTAAATACGAAACAGGGTTGTCCTTAGTGGCCAGCAGCTGGCAAAATTAATTGGCCACTTGAGTTATTTCTGCTGGCTACTTTTTTTGAAGTAAATAATAATTTATTTAAGTTTTGTATCAGTGCCAGCCAGTTAAATAACCAGCTACTTTCAGAATTTGGCTGTCTACTTTAAAAGTTATGGACAACCCTGATAAGAAATGAACAAAAACTTTTGTTGCACAATTAAAATATGCCTTCTGAGATAGTCAGCAAATAGTTTAATAAACACAGCTTGAAGTTGAATTCAAGTCATATTATGCTTAATATGATGGCAAACGTAAACAATGACATTAATACAGCTACATATATATGGTAATAAGTGAATGGTTCCAATTAACAATCCTTACCAGTGATTTACCGCTTCCTCTTGGACCAATCAGAAGAACTGAATTACTCTCCCCAAACTCAGCACACCTTGTGATAAGGCCATGCAGCTGACTGAAAAGGAACACAAGATCTGCAAATCACCTCTTAGGACAAGATATGAGCAACTGGGCTTCCAGTATCATGCGCACTTGACACTGGATGAAAATTTTATTTGTACTATAATTACTAGAAGCAAACTGCAGCCTACACCTTAGTAGGCATACCCTGGAATTTGACCACAGATCACACTATGACTATTAACACAACAATGAGCATAATGACGCCATGTAAAATATGCAGTATTTTTGTTTTGCTCATAACTCTTTTATTTCTGTTCAAATGCTACATTTAAATTTCTATTTATTTATCAATATAGTGAACCCTCATCAGTCATGTGGCGATTATTCACTGGTTTTATTTAGAGTTTTTAGAATATATCACTTGGGAGTGATGGCTATCCTTACCGTTGGAGAATCATTGTTTTGCTTCAGAATATCCTTAAACTGTACAAAATGCTGTTTAGAGAGTCCATATTTTAAGCATTTCCTCATGGATCTCAGAGCTCACTCAGTGGCGCTTGTGGCTGTCAGTTACTACTAACGCACACGTGACAACCCAACTGACCATGGCCCTCACTGTCCTCAGTCAAATTTTGAACCTGTGCATTAATGTTCGAAAGTGCCCACATACATATAAGTGCAGTATATCAAGATACATAATTTAAGCCGAGACTAAGCTCACCTTATTTGCTCGTCAAGACCTCGAACAGCCGAAGGAAATTTATTTTGGAAAATGCGGCCCCGAAGGATATCCTGAACTTCAACAACACTTTCTGGGTTCACGTCAGAAATATCCAACACTTCACTCGCATTTGCAGATTTCTTGCTTTTATATGGCATTTCAGTATACGAGATTTTACAATGCTTAAAACTACAACAGAAAACTAAAATACAAATGTTAACTTCTTGACTTCTTCTTTTCACAATGGTCCGCCATTTTGATTTCGCAGCGATCGTTTGCGTGGTTACTGAGGTAGTTTTCCCGCGGCAGCAACTCGCGGCAGCTGGATCCCAGGCTACCCAAGTTCATATTGCGTCTTCACACGTCTGTTCTTTTTACGGTACGACCAACATTTTATACGTGGCGTAGCTTTTACACGAGGGACATTTAGTGTTATCGACCTTTGACAAGTTGTAGTTAATGGCTATCATTGCTGGAACAAACTTGGCCTATCTCAAATGTGTGGTTTACTTGTGTCTTGCACCGACTGCTGCGCCATTTGTGACCGTTTTGTTCAGTTATGCGAAAAAAGGTAGCTTCCTCTTTAAAACATTAAAAGGTTTACAAAGTCGGTAACTGAAGATATCGATCAGGAAGTCTAACCAGGGAGTCTCCGACCTTATTCCAACGCAAAAGTCATTGAAGGAGACGTTTACGGAACAAACGATTTGTATCGTGAGGGAGGTAGAAAAAAGATTTTTGCGAAAAAATATTTTGGTCATGTTTTGTCTTTAACTTACTTTTACTTTTCCATACCATTTTCAGGTGCGTAGCCAGGATTTTTCAAAGGGAGGTGCGTGTGAACAGCGAAGGTGTAAATTCTGGGGGAGGGTCCGGGGACATGCCTGCGGTCTGCCGGGTAAAAATTTGAAAAAATAACTCGGGTTGCCTAGGAATGCATTTCGTGCATTTTCATGATGGAAAAGAGAATTTGGAGTGGTCAGAAGAAAAAAAAGCAGTTCATCTCTGCTTTTTTCTAAAGTTCACATTTTTTCAACCGAATTATTTCTTTTCAGGCGTACCCTTTCGGCTCGTAGCGGCGGGGGGTGGGGGGGGGGTGCGTATGCACCTTTTGCACCCCCCTGCCTACGCGCTTGATGTTTTTAAAATGCCGGAAATTTGGATGCGGACATTTTTTTAACTTGTTCGAACTAGCCTCCGCGCAGACTATATATATGATTCTCCTTCGCTGCGAGAGGTCTCTCCCTCGGAGTTTATGGTCGGCTACAAACGGATATTACCCCTTGAGTTATCTCTTCGCTAATAGTAAACTGGAGGGACAGGGGGTGGTGGGTTCAATGGCGGCTAGGCACTCACAACTTTCATGTTCCGCGTATGGCCTTCACATACCATTAAAAAAGAAAACCTTTTTCGTCAAAATCCCTTGAAAGCCAACTTGTTAAGACAAACATCGATCGAAACAAATTAGTAAATTCAAGTTCCAAGCTCCTAAAACAATTTCCAATTTTCCATTTACCTTTTTATGGTTGCTGAAATTTTTGAAATGACCGTTTTTTCAACGACGACTGTTTTTTACTCTTTCAGCTAAATACCAAATCTATTGATAGTCATTTCGCGACAAAAACCGGCCATAACGGACAAACCTCATCGGTGTTCTTGACAGATAAAGTTTCGTACTTGAACAAAGAATGATATGGTGACCTTCGCAAAAGCTAACTTTCGAAGACAAACCTGCTCTGGACTATCGTAGAAAAAGCCTGTAATTTAGGACATACATTGGCCCATGAAAATAGGTGTATATATAAGCCGCGAGTTACGCCTCACAGCTAATAGTCCGGGGAGGGGGAGGGAGGTTATCCGGCTTAACATAACACGTCCACAGAGTCTTTATTGTTAGATATATGGTTTGATCAACAATGGTTGGTTATGTTTTCACCGTTAAGCTGGACCTAAAGATGACGTTTCGAGTGCTAGCCCTTCGTCAGAACAAACTCTGGTCTTCAGTCCAGTTTTTATTGCTACAGTGACTACCGCTCAACCCGTTGAGAGAGCTAGATTGACTTATTAACGTGGTAAAGGTATAACTCAGCACTATGAAGCTGTGTCTACAGGATTTGAAATCCTTTTGTTACTGCTTTAGACAATACAGTTAACGAAGCTGTTTTCTTTTCTCCCCCCCAGAAAATTTCTTATCAAACATAAATTATTTTTCACGCTTTTATTTAAGTTCGGGTCTGTTTACTAAGTGTGTGCAAGGTCAGCGCAGTTGGTAAGATCTCTGACTGAGAACCAGGAGGTTCTGAATTCAAGACCCCGCTCGGTTGATGGTTCAATTTTGTGCAACCTTCTTTCGCCACAGCGTTCGACGACATATGCAGGGACGCGTAGCCGTTGGTCTCAATAATCTCTGGATTTCCTATCGGGGATATACAACAAACCACACACTGTTGTTGCCTGTCACCTACATTCAGCCAGGTATATAATGCTCTAAAAGAAGGATTCAGTTGTATGGGAAGATAAACTAAGAGATCAGGACAAACAGAACTCGCGAGGGGGAGGGTGAAAGGGTTTGCAGATCGCTGGATTTTGTCAAAACTCTGTTTAACAGATAATTTCGTAGAATTGTGGATCCTATCGTGTATAATGGCTGGGATTAATTTACCATACCGAAAAAGATGGCGCCACGCAATGCACTGTGGTAAAAAGGACAAAATATGCAAAGATTGTAAACACACATGGCTGTTTTTGAGAGAGATTTGCAGCAGTAGGCAAAAAATGCCTAACGAAAAGTGTTGTGTTGCCTGCAGCTGCCACGAGAGCTTGAAGCACCAGCCGCCATGTTTTTTTACATTCCTGCATATTTTGTCCCTTTTACCACAATGTATTGAGTGGCGCTATCTTTTTCGGTATGATGAATTGGGCCAATTTTATGGATTTAAGATTTGTCAGATTTAAAACAATCGAATTGTAGTGGTTTGACGGGTTATCATTCAGATTATGTATTTGGACTTGGAAAAGTTAATTGGAAATCGGACGGATTTGCAACCTCGATCCCAGGCCTTCAAAATGGCCTGGGCCTTTCATCTGAATTAACTACATGTGCTGATTTCAAGCTCACAAACTTGCAAAACCCAAGAAGAATGAGGAAAAAGCAAAGATTTAATTTCATAAACCTTTCAGTCTTATCTTCCTACCATGTAAACATATACCACCTGTTAATTCTCATTATCCCTATTAAAAAAATATCCCGATTTTTCATAACTAATTATCCACAATCCAATGCGTGAGGCCTGTAATTTTGATTCGATAATCAGCCATTCAGTCAGTTTGGCAGTAAAAACGAAGTAGTATTTATGAAGTTGAGTACAATCTGTTATAGAATAGTATCTTATTTTCAGGAATATACTGATCATTGTATAAAATTCTATACCAAAAAGTACAACTCGGCAACTGGCTCGAAGAATAATATGCCAGCGGCTTGTGAGCAAAAATGGCGTAAGAAAATAGGGAAATATTTTGTTGTTTATACACAAATATTTGAGAGATATATTTAATTTATTCAGAAAAATTAAAAAGAATGTCAATTAAATGACATCGGGAATTTTTAATGGCCTTATCACTATCTTTTTTCTCTTTTTCTTGAAAACACAACTATTGAATGACATGATTTATTATTACTACTTTTTGTAGTCAGAACGATTCAATTCATTTTAGGAATATGTAATTTATCTCGTAAACATAAATAAAAACATGTTAAATGGTAAAAAAAGATTGCTCTTTTTCGTTGACTTGCATACTTTTTGGCAAAAAAGACACATCATTACTTGTCATTGATAAACCTCATCAACCATAAGTAAAAACCTAAATACAAGGTCACCTTTCATCAAATCCTGATTTGCGAAGAAGGAAAAACGTCAACACTATATCCATAAAAATTCACAGAACTAGGAAACCTCTGTATCCGTTTCAGCTGCGGTGGAGTACATTCGAGTGGTGTTTGAGTGGGACGTAGTGGCCGTCCGTGTCTCTTCGCTCTCCTCACTCTCGTAATCTGATACTATTTCTGGGCTACCTGTGGTAATAGACTCCACAACAGTTTTAAGTTCTTCAGGTTGAATGAAATATATCAGCTCGTCCTTTTCACTATAAAAGTCATCCATATCTATTTCTCCGAAAATGGCTTCGCGTCCGCCAGGTGGGTTTAAGTGTCTGGGTGTTTTCTTTTCCTTATCTTTTGCCTTAACTTCTATTGCACTATTTCTTGCCCCGGGAAAGTAAGAGAAAGTATAAGGCGCCGTTGTTTTACCTCCAAGGAAAGAATAACTGAACGGAAGCGAACGAAAGCGAGCTAGCGCCAAAGCTCGGTTGTATGCGTTTCTGTGTTTCTGCATGCATGAGTGATCAGCGGTATTATCAAGTTCCCGCGCTTTTGGGTGCTTGGCTTTTGGTAATTTTTCTCGCATTTCCGACGTCTTCAGCAGTTTGGGTAAACTCTTGTAGTATTCACGAGATTTCTTTTTGAGCGAACTTGGCGAATGCCTGCAGTGTTTGTTACCATGGAGATTTCCGTATGCAAGTGGATCATCATCACTGTTGTTATCACTTGGTTGACCAAGCGAATCCAGCAAATCAATACTGTGTCGACCAGATGGACTTAGCGAAGCTCCGTCCGATTTTCCAATTGCGTTGCCGTCAAGTGACGAATACTGTCCTGACCTAATCTTGCTTCCTCTCTTTTTCCTGCCATCACGTGATTTTGCTCCACTTTGTTGTTGAGCATCTTCCTGGTTTCCACTTTCTTGCTCCGTCAGGTTGTCACTTTCCTCGCTGGTCAGAAGGGAAGACTCGGCTCCAGTTTCAAAACTTATTTCAATACCACTAGGATCCAGATCACCATCGACTTGGTCGCCGCTCGATTTGCCGTTCCGATGATGCCTGTTACGTTTGTGAGATCGAGAAGCTATTGACACCACGTCATCACTAAATGTCACTCTTGTGTTGTTTGACCTCCCCGGATTCGAGGAAAACTTGTTGTCATCAGTGACGTCATCATTAGCTACACTCAGGCTCTCCTCTTGTGGTCTTGACCGCGTTTCGTCCTTGAATTTGTAGTCATAATCTTTGTATTTTGTATTAAGCTGTAAACCCGAGATATCTTTGGAGGTCTGCTGGATGAGTTTTTGGAAGTCATGCAGATCGTCTGTATCACCTTCGTTGTCAAGAAAGTCAAAGCAGAGAGGACTTTCCTCTTTGGCTTCTGCCTCTTCCTTGTTCTTGAGCATTAGCATCAACCTGTCGTTGTACACACGCTCGCTCATCAAATAATAGCTCTCGCGTCTCTTGGGTGCCCAGCGAACCTGTCAAGAATAGTGTATTCATTGTTAGTTTGTATCATCAGCTCATCAGATCGTTGCTGTCTAGTGATGTTCCAGCATGCTCTATACACAGCACCAACCAAGCACATGCACCGCAAACATAGAACAGCACAGTAGCTATTAATACGTCCGATAAAATTGAGTAATACGGTGTTTACTAATGCTGCACACGAAAGCGCCAATACAGTAAAATCCACATATAAAAGCCTATAGTAGCTCAAGCAAAATCTTGTATTGTTGGCATCTAAGGAAAACGTAGGGTGTCAGGCCTTTATGAGAAGGTTTCTTAATGATTCCTGAAATAAAAAAAAAGAAAGCACCTGTAGCGCTACTTCTAGTTGTGCAACAGCTCACAATGTAACATTTAATTGGTGGTTTAATGTTTTAGAATATATTCAAATTTCACTTCAAGCCTAACTCATATTCTATGCTTGTCTACTAGTATATCCAAGGGAATATTGAAAATGAACATTTGATCATAGTAAAAACCAGCTACAGATAGGAGGCCAGCTTGGTTTTTTATAAATTAAAATCTTATAGCCTTAGGTTCTCAGAGGCGTAGTGCTACTCCTGGGTGCTGGAACCTCCGCCCCCACCCCCTTAGGTCTCCAACTTAAAGCAACTCCTGGGAAATATCGTAAATCAGATCCCCGAAAATCCCTCCCTATCTCTTAATGGAATCCCCCTTCTGACAGTTCCTGGCTATGTCCCTGGTTCTTAATTTAAGGTTATTCTTATACGCAGATCTTTATTGTACGGTTCACACTAACGAAATTTCACTTACCAACATTGGCAATTCATGGGGCCCTCGTTTCCGTGTGCCGAACAGTAACGCCGCACAGCGCCTTTGGTGGTGACGTAGCTCATTCAGATCGTACCGCGGGAGATTGGGTACATTCCCATCCGGACATGTCAGTGCGTGCATTTTTGCAGCTTTCTTCTTCTCCTCCGAAAGAATACTCTCACATCGTTGTCGCTCTTGTTCAATCTGAGCAAGAACTTTCTGTGGTAAAGTTGAGAAAGGTTAACCAATATTTATATAAGCTGAAGCTTTTACCAACAACTGGCAGTACTTTTACAGAAAAATGAAAAACGGGTGGGAACCATTTCAAATTAAGGCTTCACGTACCGTACCTGCCTGTAGTGCTCGCCATACTTCATCTGGGCGTACTTGGCATCGTAGGATTTAGTCACATTTCCAAGGATGTGATAGCTTGTACTGAAATGCCTTCCCTGTAGAAAAACGCCGCAAAATGTGAATATTAATTTTTCCAGTTACAACTAACCTGAGATCTCTCCGCCGAAAAGAAATTGTGTGAACTCTAATTAGAAGTTACCATTGGTAAGTGAAGTGCTACCGAGACTAGAATTTGGAGGAGAGTACACAGTTTTACCTTAGCATGGTCATTGTCTTGCATCTCTTAAAATAGTAAGGGTTTACATGGTATAAATTCTGAAGTTCTCAGGTTTTGCACAATTTTGATAAGAAGCTATAACCACTCCCTAACGTCCCCCGACACAAACGTACAATTCGAACTCAACACAACTTTTGATACTCCTGTGTACTTAAGCAGCCTTGTGGAGTGATTTGTGCTGTCAAAACCCAGCCTCATATGTGAAACTGAAGGCTCCTACAAGCTAACTGCAATTAACTCTTAGACCAAGAGGTCTACCGCCAACAGGGTCTTTTCCGTCTGTGCCTCTTTTAGCTTGAAGATCAAGTGGCATCCAAACTTTTAAGAAGAAATTATTGACTTTCAATGCAACTCAATATCAGCATGATGCTGATACACATACAGTAAAGAGTTTTTCATATTTATATTTATTTAAACAAAGCAATAGTTCAGTTTCATTGCACTTGTTTACATACAAGTATATTGTCCCGAATGATGGCGGTGGTCTTTGACAATGCAGTCTTACATCTTTGACGGTAAATCTTACGTTGCAGCTGTTAGTCTTGGGAAAAACTCTCAAAAGCAGTCATTCATGTAGTTTTTGCTTACATGCTTTTGCTATTACTAACTTAATTTAAAAAACTGAATGTTATTTTATGGCCGTATACCCTGCGAACAGAGATCTCTCATACTGTCACATCATATCACCATGAAAAACTAGACGCCGAATATGAGATCGAGATACCTCTGCTCGCAGGGTAATGGCCACACTGTCTACAGAGCTAACTTTGCCGCCTATGAGTACCTACGTTATAATAAAACCAACCGACTCATTATCAAGCTAAAAGTCGTCATATAGCAAGTTTAAACATTGCTTATATTAAAGTTATGTCCAATCGGGGAATCAGTTACCCGGAAAAAGAACTGATAAAACAACAAGTATACTGCAAAATCATGTGCCATATGTTGCATCGTCCCAAGAGAACTCAGACATAATTTAAATACTTTGAAAAAGGTTTGTTTTATTGTCAAAAATAACTTTAATCAATTCGTAGATACATTACATTGCAATCTTCTCGTACTATTTAAGGGAGTAGTAAATGTTGGCAAAACCAGGAAATGAGATAGGAAAGGTTTGACTAACAAAACTATAACCCGCTACAAAAGGAATTTTGAACGGTTTTGTTTATCGTTCAACAACAATATTATACAATTCCACAAATTATTCCTGTTTTCGATTTCCTTCAACAAGAATGTCAACTAGCTTAACAAAATGTTGGCGTTGTAAAAGCACAATGAAATGTTTCATCTGTTGTGGATCCGGTTTTAAGACACAATAAGTTTGCATTATAGTTAATACTGGCAACTTTGACTTGATTTAGCCTTGAGAAAATCCAACAGCTGACGATCCTTGGTCAAAACTTCACAAGAACGACTCAAAGTTTTCAACGTAAAGTTAAGAATACCTTAACAAAGAATGATAAATCTTCGTTGTTTGGACGTGAAAGCCTTCAACGTCATGGTCACAGCAGATTCCGTAACGTCTTGCGGAAAATCTATTACTGTATATTATTATTCAATTCTGCCAGACAAATTGTCACGAAGTCACTTGCTCTTCTCTTTTAGTTATCTGTAAAAAGTGTATACTTCTAACAACAAATTCCTTGGCTTCTCTTATCGGTTTGAATGGTATTGGAGGTTAGAAATGCAGACTGCGCGCTTTCTCGCTCTTAATTACTTTTTTCTTTGTGACTACTCAATGATACCGCTTGACAACTGAAACAAAGAACTCTTTAAAGAAATGAATCTCATGAGACAAGAACAAACAATATTGAAACAATACAACAACAAATTAATATATTGGAATAAAGGAATGGTTAAGCCACTGAAGGACATATTAGAAATTTAAATTAATATCTGTTGTGAAATGAAAAAGTCCTTGGTTACAACCAGATACTGACAACAATTTTTATGACCGGAACATTAAATACGGATTGTCATTACCCCCTTACCAAGTTTCTCATCTCCAATATCTGTACTTCACAAGTTGTGCAAACAAATTGACAATACTAATAGGGCAAATATTTTTTTTGTTAACTGAATGTTTGCTCTGAATTAGGTAAACTTTAGTTTCTGTCTTTTGTGCATGCAATCATGTGGTTAGAAAAACGTGTGTGCACATGTTCGCTTAAAACAAAACTATAAAAAATACCGTTTATGTCAATGGAAAAAATGTTCGAGGAAGCAGCATTAATGTACTACGTAAAAACATAACTTTAATAAACAGTCAAAGATTTAAATTCTGGAATCGAGATAAGACTTTTTGAGTTACACTGAATCAAGGCTTTCTATCGTGCCCCAAAAGCAAACCTTGTGAAGTATTTATTTATTTGCAATCGCCAATTACAATTAGTAGTTCTTGACAAACGTTAATATAAGATAAAGTTTATTAAAACAAATTTTGAGCATAATGCATGCCATTTTTTGACATAGATATTGGATAAACGCGTATACAGATAATTGTTTCCCATTTCGGAGCAATCAACTTCTAGCACTTTATTTATACAGACACCCTAGAAAGTGCTATTCTTTTGATAGTGACACAAATGTTTTCTTAAAATGTAAAATGTAAAATGTAAAATATTGTGGTTTCTTTCTTTCTAATACAGCTTAACGCGCGTTCGTTCAGAATTGAGTTCACAAGTGGCAGATAAAAATCAAACCCTGCTTGAATCCGTGAAGTTATTAAACTTATTGAAATACCTTTTGTTTCTGATAAAACAAGAAAATTTAATTTAAAAGTTTTACAACTTAAAAAAATTTTGTGAACTTTCGTGTATAGTTTGACTTTTACCAGAAAATTATTTTAAAAAATTCGTTTGACTTACCGGTGGTTTTTTGGGGACAGGTAGGATGTCTTCGAGGTTAAGTTGTCCACTTAACTTCCACAACATCGTTGTTGCCTTCAGACCTATCAAATGTCCTTCTTAAACTTCAACGGAAGTAGCTGTTGGATGAACTTTATAAAAAAACTATTTTGAAGTGAATATACTGAGCCATAGGATCATCTCGTTGCTTCTTTCAACATGCTTGATGCGGTTTCATTTGGTTAAACACTTGGCCGATGGAATGTTCAATAGCAACAGCCACGGCGGACTGGTGCGAGCAAAAGAGCGCCACTGGGCACTGGCCAGTAAACGATTGCATCATCCTCAGACAGAGGATCACGTGATGTGTTGACCCAAGAGGCTGGTTGATTGGTTAAAAGAGCTCTTTTACGGCTTTGCGCTTGCTCTGGGATTTTATGACAAAAAATCAAGCCAAAATATCTATCAGCAGCAACTGTTCAGATACTAATCTAAGTTTTTCAAGAGGTATATGGCACGGATGGTTTGTTTTAGGCGTCGATTAAGTTGGATTGTAGTTATCAATTTTTATGTTCCGGGCCGGAACACGAAGTAGTCAATTGTTCTAAAATGCATAAAACCTCATAGGCGGTGCAACAGA
>JANRMR010099074.1:0-13408 GCA_025434825.1 Bergia sp. 'catenularis' | reverse complement strand
GCTAGAATGGACACTTTCTCTTCTTCTGTAAATTCACTGAGGTCTAGTTCTGAAAATGAAGGATCTTGAAGAGCTTCCATTATTTCACTTTACTTCACTTTACTTTACCTAATGTATAATATTAAGTGCAATAATTCAATCAACAGCGCATGGAGTTTTGAACATAACTACGGGTGTAAAATTGCCAATGTCAATATCCACTAGATATTTTGTGCACTTGTAGTAGAAAACTAGGTCCCGAACTTCTCTTTTATAGCACAGAGGGAGGATATTAAGATGTTTCAGTCTCTCGACGTAAGATATTTCACCGCGTCTTCTTCTCATAATCCAAAGAGTAGCCCGTCTCTGAACACCTTCAATTGTTTTCTTGTAAGCTCCTTCGTGGGGGACCACACCTCTGTGCCGTACGTCAGATGCGATTTCACTAGTGCTAAATAAAGAGTCTTTCTTACTTGGGTGTCTGTAATATAAGATATGCCGACTTACCATAACAGTCTTCCTTGCTTTCTCTGTACGTGGAGTTCATACTTTATCTTAGGGGTACTTAGGTCTTAAGGAACATCTTTTGTGTTCAACTTGCGTTTATTAATCAAAGTGTTTTCAGAGGCAACGTAATTTGAGTTTTTGAAGTATTTTAGCTCTCGTATTATGTTGTTTTGTTCAAGGTGTTTCCATGGCGACCAGCGGCAGCGTAATTTAAGTTTTCTGAAGTAATTTGCCTTCGAATTATATTTTTTTGTAATTTGAAAAAAGCTTGTTTCAACAGATTTTCACTACTTGGTCGTTAATCACGACTTTTTTTTGTGAAGTCATAAAAAATCTAAAATGGGTGAAAGAATTTAGCTCCCGCAGACCATTATTTTCCACCACTGCGAGAGATCTCCAGTTTCTGTAGTCAGTCTTAACTGGAAGCGACGGAGTCCGCGACTCTCCATGAGCAGGACTTTAATCTATAACAAATTAGCCCCCAGCAGAAGCTGGATCTCATTTATAAGGTCCTAAAAAACTAAATCCTTACCTGAGGAAATCTTAGTAGCTGCGTGAAAAAGCCTTATCTCCGGTTTCTATATTGTGTAAGCGGATGAGAGTTTGTGACTCCCCCTGGACGAATTACTAATCTATCGCAGGCTAACCCCACCAAAAGCAGGTACTCATTTATACATCCGAGTTGACTGGAACAAGGCGAGTAAAGTTTCTTGCTCAAAGACACAATACAGTGATCAGGCCAGATTTTCGAACTCGTGACTTTTGGACTATGAGTCAAACACGCTGACCACTCGGAAAGGGGCTGAGTTCTAATCTTGAGAGAATGTTGTGTCTAGAAAGGTTACTGATTACTTATCATTCATTCTTGAAACTAGTTTTATTATAGAAACCTTTTAACAAACGGCTTCGATAAAACCCGTTGTTTTTAAAACTTATATACCAGTGATTGCCGGGCTGAAGACCCCTCCTTTACTAAAACAGTTGTATCGTACACGGGGATGATATAGGGTTATACATGGTTGTTGTAAGTGTGCGAGTGGGAGTTAATAATGGGAAACATTTTTGTATAAATATAAATATATATATATATATAATTGTTTTCAGGTGAAAAGACATCGTAATGTTTTTGGAGGTGGTGGGTATGTTTATGTATGTGGAGAAGAGGCCATCTTACCTAGTTTTCTTGACCTTTGCTAACGCAGTCGATTGGCGTCGTTATTTATCATCATGGCAAAGTCTCTACTAAATAGGTGGCATAGGAAACTGCACCAGTAGCCTGGCCTTCTATTTTCTTGCCACTTCAGGTACCTATGCTAAGAGTGTGGCTAAACAAATAAAGTATGACCAATGACATTTGCCTTGGTACGCACGTCTTTGATCGCCGCTATGTGCCATCACTAACATTAAGCAGTTTCAACGTACTAAGCAGTTAATAATGGCTCTTTCTGTTCGTGCGTTTAGGCCATCGAGTAAGATGTTAGTTTTATTTACTAAACACTATCTTGGTTGGCAATGCCAACTTGCATTTCTTTTTCTCAAAGAGGAAACTAAACGGTAAAAGAAAATCTTGCAAAATAATGTAAGTTCAGTTTTAATATTAGACTTAGAGTAGAAACCGCCTGAATACCCCTCGGTTTTAACATTTGTTGACTTAGTTTCGTGTTTGTGTATGGATATGCCAAGAAAGCAGATGCAAAAGGATAAACGATAACATAAAAAACAGTGAAGAGAAAAACACATGAAATTCTTGAATGAATTCTTCAGAGAGAAACAATAACAATCTCGGAACTGACGATATAGCTTTTATAGCAGTCACTTTACACTCAAAATCGTAGGGTTTGGCCATGAAAACTAAATGTCCATTTCTTTGTTTTACAGACTACTGTATCAACATAGCTAAAAACAACTGTATGTACAATCATCTCCATAAAAATGATTGCTGTACTTGATTCAAAAGCGTACGTGTACGCTACGATAAAACTTGAGCTCAGCAGCCTTTCGACCGACTGTCCCAATTGTTATTCCTATCACTGAACACTTCACAAATTGACACATTCAAGTGATTTCATGGCTGTTTATAATAATCCTTCAACTTTTATTTTCGGAGCACAAACAGTAGAATCTAGAAGAGCTGAAACTGCGCAAATTATATAAGAATATTGTTTAAACAGTTAACATGTTTTCTGAATCACCCCTGGTGTTGCTTTTGTCCGCTTGTCAAAGTCTTAATTAAAACTTGTGTCTTCGCCCTTCAATTATAATGCGGTACCATTTTACACTGTTCTTCCCTGATTGGATAAATTCCTTCACACTAAGTCGAGTGGATTTTAGTGCTTAAATCGTGCCATCCTGAGATGAAGTGTGTTCTTAAATAGGCTACATTTGTAGTGGAAATTGTTCCTCAAGTGCTTTTGACAGAGCTGTTAAATAAAAACAATTATACAAAGGATTACAAAAAATGGATAAATATTAAACTTTCCTTGCGGTTTTTATCAGTGGTGTAGGCAGGAAATTACGAACCTCTCTTTGTATCATGAACACGATCGCCGCTCGAGTTATCACTGGCAAACAGTACTTACGATTTGATGTTTGCCATATCCCCAGTCATCACAAACATCACTTCTCGATTAGTCACTTGGTAATGTGATACAAACTGTTAGAGCGGTATTTCGGAACTTGTTAATGATGCCCTGATTGGAGGGGCGGAGCTTAGGGCTTATAAGAATGCTCTGTGGTGCTTAGCGAAGAGGTTTTACAATACAGATATATCTAACGCTAGGATGTGTTCAAAAGAGGTGAGTGAGAGTTCAACTCATGGGGGGAAAAGTTCCCGAACAGCAAGATACCATTTGAGACCGATTTCCAGGGAGTCTCGAAGCAAATTGGCCAAACTAGCGGCCTTGGCGGAGGAGGAAGAGGAATTTTGCAGTTACTGCTTCAAGGATGCGTCGAAACACAAGAAATACGCACATGCGAGGAGTTCTCGAGATTGTGCAACTGCTCGTGAGAGAAATCGAATGCATCTACTAAACCGTGCTTTCGATGAGCTAAGAAAAGTTATTCCTAAAACGAGCTATGACGGCGAAGGGGAAAAGCTTTCTAAAATTGCTACATTGCGACTTGCCATCCATTACATTTCTGTCCTGTCAAATATCTTAGAACAACCATTTGAGCAAAACGCTGAACTTTTAGACATCGAAGAACAGGTATCTCATGATGAGATGACTCAAAATGAACCTGCGTCTAAAAGACGGCGTGTTGAGCAAGACGAAGGAGTCCAACAGAGTCCCCAGAGCTGTTCAGAAGCCTGTACAAATAGCTCCACAGATTACGAGTCGGACAGTTCAAGCGACAAGTTCTTCTTTGACCCAGGTTTGTTAAATTTGTCTATGCACTTGGATTTATTTGTTTGTTTTCATATAAATATAATTTGTAGGAGCCTGAAGACTTTTGCTACTTATTTAACGTATCCTGTTTGAAAACAGTGCTTTATAAGATAAACAAAAAACTCTAGTATTTGAGAAGGATTCAGCGTTTGGATATAAGCTACTTCATATCTTGACTCCACTCGGAAATGTCAAGGTGCCAAATGAGAATTACATTTACACCTTAAGATACATTAACAAAGACCTTGCAAAGAAGTGGGATTGTCAGACTGCGTGCATAATTTTTTTTTTAACTTAGTGCAGAAGACTTAAAACTACGTCAGCTTCTTGTAAGTGAAGTTTCTAAATTTACCATAACAAAGAGTGCTGTGTGTTATACACTGCACTAATGTTTGAGATTGAAAGGCATGTTTGTTTCTTCTGTGAGTCTGTATAGTTTTAATTCTTTAAGAATTGTTTGGTTAATTGGTGACAAGAGGAAAGCGAAGGTTCATTGCATAAGGGTGTCGGGTTGTAAAACCACTCGCAAGTTTTAAACTGACAAAGAGCTCCATAAATAAACAAAGATTTTTAACACTTTTGAGAGAGAACAAGTGCTACATAGAAGGATTGTGTTAGCGATTATAATAAAACTGTTAAGTACTGTAGAACATATTCGGAAGAATTTATCTTCCATTCCAGCTTTTCTCTTCATTCCGAGGTGCTAATATCATTAAATGCGGTGGACAAATTCGCCGAACAACCACATGGGAAGACTGTACATGTCATGTACATGAGGATGGCTTTGTGACATTGTCAGGCGTCAAATATCATGAAGTTCTGGTCAAACTAATTCTGATCTAAAATTCTTTATATGTAATGCCTTTGACCTGTAAATTTTTTCTGAACTTGGTTTGTAAAGCTTCCCTGGAGAAGAGGTGAGCTGGAGAGTTCATAATATATGAAACTGAGAATCTGTGGTTCAGGCGGGACTTTGTCATTTTCAATTCTGTAGCAGTCTATAAAAAATAGAAGCAGCTCTTTCACACATTATATATAAGAGAATACATACATACATACATACATACATACATACATACATACATACATACATACAAACATACATACATACATACATTAACACACATACATACATACATAGATACATAAATACATACATACATACATACATACATACATACAAATATACACACATACATACATAAATACATACATATATGCACACATACATACATACATACATACACACATGTATGCATGCATGCATACATACATACATACATAAATACATACATATCTGTATATACACACATACATTAACACACATGCATATGTGATAATCTACTACACACATATAGTTCTCAAGTTTGTACTTAGAGTTTCCCACTATCTCAGAAAAATTTTAAGTAGAAAAAAATTACTTATCATTTTCAGATTAGTACAAAATGCCATTATCCATAAACCACATTAAGAAATGTTTGGTCGCCCACATCAGATGTTAATTATGTTTGTCTTTTCTCGTGTTCACTGCATTGTTATTTGATCAGTTCTTCCGACGCTTTACAGAAATGAGAAGTACACTTACGATTGTACAAGAAACTTGCCTTCAACTTTGTAGCTGATAAAAGAAAGATTTTAACTGGTTATTTTTTGTCTTACGGATTTTGCCACACGCACATATGAATAAGAAACTCGAAATGTATAGTAACTTCGAATTTAGATTCTTTCGAGAACATTAAGTTAATCTTTCCTTATGAGTGCCCGATTATCACTGTAGATAAATCAGTCTTTTATCAAAAATGAGAGTAAAAAACTGCGTTTGTTCTAATGAAACGTGATGGTGAAAAATAACAATCCTTTCTACTTTAAAAACACAATTTCAAACCAGGATGGTATGATAACCAATGAAATGTCAAAGTTTTTCATTTCTTCTTACGTTTTGGATAAATATTAAAGTTCTTGCCACCAAAGGTTCCTTTTCCATTAAAAGAAGTGAGGTTGATTGAGTTAAATGCTGTAAAAGTATATACTTATAATAGTTTGGTATTCACAAATAAACTTCGACTATCTCACCTTCATTCGACTGCTTAGGAATAAGTCCATGGGCTTAAGGCTGGTTCACATCTGTGAGATAAGCATTAGAGCAAGCACAAGAATATGAAAGTTAATTAAGAAAGGAAAAGATAAAAAGAGTTAGTTCCGTCTCGTTGCATTCTTAGTATTCCCTTATCATGTCTTTTTTCCTTTAGATTTCTTTTGTTTATCTTATGCTTTATCTTATCTCACAAGTGTGAACCTGGCTTTATTTTCGTAGTTTTAAAGTATAAGTAGAATGTAAAACTAAAAATATGAATCACAGAGGACTTAACTCATTAAGTATATTATTTTCTAAACGTCACAGTTTTTACATTTGATTTTAAACACTACAAATTTTGAAACCAAACAAATTGAATGACCATTTTATGGAGTTTGGACAACTAGGTAAAAGCAAAGTCCGCTTTTATTTCCCCAGATTTTCTTTAGCAGGACAAGAGATCAATAATTGGCATGTTATAAAACTTATTAGCAAAAGGAGGCACACTTCTATATTGTGGGTAGTAACTTTGTGCATTAAATATACCAAACATTTCACCAAAGATGTTACTTTTTAGATATGTGTTAATCTGCTCATGATCACTTCGGTTCACTTAGCAAAACCTGATACCACTCAACACATATTGAGGGTGGTCCAGATAGTTGTTACTCCAATCAAACTGACAAGGTATCCACTGTTAATGTTACTTAACAAATTAAACTATATAATAAAGTTTCATTTCGCTGTGGGAAAGTCTGTTTATACTTCTTTTGTCTCATTACCAGTAGACAGAATTATAGTTGATGTATAACATGCAGAGACTTTGATATATCAATAGATTCAGTTTACTAGTCTTCGGCTATTGTTTGTCTATTTTCCTTGACAGTTGCTATTTCATTTTTATCTTTTCTAATTACATAACAAATATGTCTTTGTCGATTTGTTCAATTTAGAGTTTTATTAAAGTGACGTCTTGAAGATATTCGTTATGACTGATATCCTTCGCAAGAATGTCTTTCTAAACAGAGATATGTCTGTTATTAATATTATAAATGTTTTGATCTATTTTAAAAAAAACTTTAGTCACATTTGGCAGTTCTCATAGATAATAGCTTTCCATTCCTATTCAGATTAAGAAATTTTGCTGCTTATAGTTTTGTTGTTATTGTAAATGTTATACAAACGTGTAGTAGCTGAAAAGTTTTCTGTTCGTTTTGGTGAACTCTTAAGACCTATTCTGTCCTGTCAGAACACATTGCTCCTCAAGTCAAAACCTACTGTTTGTAGAAGCTTGTTTTTAACTTCGTACCAGAGTCGACCTTTTCGACTCTGTGAAACTCACTCCCAGGCAATACTAAATAACTTGAGTTCCTTGGTCATTTTTAAACGTCTGCATAAATTTGGTCTTTGAACAAGGCCTTTTTATTGCTTTTAACTGTATTAATACGTTTAAATTTATTAATTCATGTTTTTTTTCGATACAATAATGTCTAAAGTGATAGTTTTAATAAATTGAGTAACATACTATACTTGTGCAAAGCGCTATGAACGCTGGGAATAGTGCTATCTAGTTTATTATTATTATTATTATTATAGTTATTACTTTTATTATTATTATCCTTGTTATTATTTCACATAGTCTTAATGCTTGCTTTTTTTCGTTTTCCAGGCGTTTGGTTTTATGATATTGTCAACCAAGAAACAGAGGCGAATAATGGTCAACTGGACGTCAACAAACTAAGACTCAGTTGCAGTGTCTTCGCTCAAAGGTTCTACAAAAGATAGCAAACCATTACCTGAGACAAACAAACAATAAGCCAATCAACCGAAGGAAAAGAAGAAACAAACAGGCAGTCAATCGACCAAACAAACTGCCGATAATAATAACTAAGATTGTGGTACTATATTGGTATTTATTTGATTAGTATCATTCAAATGTGTGCAATATGAATTAATGTTAACAGAGATTAGTCTATGATCAGAAACGGACAACTATTGCAGTACATACTAAGGACATTTTTCATTGTCGAGTTTTCATTGCAGACAAAACACTGAAAGTTACAACTGAATACGAAAGCGCTGGGTATTAAAATGGATTTCTCTACCAGGTAATTTTGCAAGTAATGGGCAGTTGTAAATGTTGTTGGGCTGAATTTTAATAATTCATAAAACTTTCACATGTTTTCACAAAGGAGGAATACAGAGTAATGAAGTTTATTAAACTTTCGCTTAATTGCGTAATAATTTTAGCCCTGAGGAAAGCGGTTATAAATTCTTGCATGCAGATAACTCCGCAGAGTATCAGCAAGCTTACATCATCTCAATGTTAGTTGTACTTGTCAAATAAAATATGTTGCAAGTATGATGAGTGAAGTATTTTTTGCTTTTATTGCCCCAAAAATAGTTCTTATTGCACCATGGATTATATTTTTTATAGGATGCACCATGGATTCTATTTTTTATAAGATGCACCATGGATTATAATTTTTTGACTGTGTCTATTGTATCAGTGCAGACCAGAGTCGATCGTAGCCAGACCTAAAAATTAGACGGGGAAAGAGATTCTGGTCAGAGGAAGATAAATCTTTACTCCTTACCATAAATTTAAAAAAATGTTCAGATATTTTCCAAAAACCAAGCCAAAAAGCAGAAAAAATTAAGACGATGCAGTTCCTTGACCTTTTTCCCACTGGCTACAGCAGTGCAATCATATCGAGGAAACACAAAGAGCAAGAACAGGCTACAAAAAACCCAAGGTTTTAAACACACAAATATGTCTCATCATACTTTCTTTATTGACTGTAGAAAGTCACCTCTATAATATTTTGGTCGAAAAGATGTAGCAGGTTGCTTTTAATACTTTAGCTGTAAGAATGGAATTTTTTAAGGCGGCATATTGGACATTTACCAGCGTCCGCCTCTTGCTACAACTAACGCATGCGTAGTCATTGTAAACATTTCACCGGTGCATGTATACTTTTCTAACTAACCTTGAGCATCGATTGAGCAGTACTCGACACCATTATGGAAAACACAAATAAGGGTTAAATCTTTTATAATTGTGTCCTTAGATTTACTTGATCACGCTTTTTAGGCTATGTTGTTTACATCTTCCTATAAACTTTCAGTGAGGATGTAGGGTGTGTTGGTTTTCAGAGTCATGGATATTTGAAATTCACCAGCACAAACCGCACGTGTCGGCTGGTCACAAAAATCAACAAACTTATGGCAATTAAAATGTTTTGGCAGGATAAATAACTGAAGATGAGTTTAGCTTGGACGTGCATCAAAACCAGATGGATTATATCGCAGATTTGACTTTGCCAACAACTTTGTAACTATGACCGATATACCGGCGTAATGTGGAATGCGCCGATATCATGACCGCTTCGTATCTTTCATGGTGGCTGTACCATATCTCGGCTTAAGAATACGCTCTAAAAAATTCCTTTGATGTGTATCTCTGAAGCCTCTAGTAAGTTAAGCGGTACACTATTGCCTTTGGTATATATTTGTTTCCCTATGGCTTCACTGCGATCAAAGCATTTTGATGATTGCTGATAAGAAACTCCTTTGCCGTTCTGAATATCATGTGAACAACATTTGGAGCAAACCTTTGAATTTCGGCCGGAGTGGTGGCGGTTTTGGGAGGGGGGAGAAGGGGGTTGGCCAGAATATCGATTTCCGTGCAAAATCTCTAATTTCAATCAGCCTTGGGCTGTAAGTTTTCTTATACGTTGTTCCGTACGTTTTTCGTTTTCGTGCAAGTAAAATTTTGTATCCCCTATACACACAAACACGATATGGTATTCATCCATTCCTTAAGACGTTTGGGCTAAAATGTAATTTAGTCGTCGGATAGTTTTAAAAAAAAATGATTTGTTTGTTTTTCAAATGAACTTTAATTTCATCAGGGGGCGGGAAGAGCGGGGGGAAGTGGAAGAATTTTTAAAAAAATAGTTGCAAGCGCTACAAACCGAAATATTTTGCACGACTCGTTATTGCAAAGAAAAAGAGAAGGGATACAAAATACAAGTAACTACTGCCAATAAATTCCCTAAAAAAGGTATTTGTCGGCAACTTGCTGTACAAGACTGACAATTCTGCTGGGTCAATTGCTTACGATTTTTTAAAATCCAATGTTTCCGATAACAAAACCAACCTTAACAATCAAGCTTGTCTCCGAAGAAGGTTGGTTTCTCCATTGAAAATAGTGGATAAGGACGAACGCTCTCCTGCAGATCTTGGGTTAACGTTTAAAGGCTGGATCTTCCTGTGGTGAAGAACCCAATCTGCAGCGCAGTTTGTGTAATAAGCAAAAACAAATTCGGGAGGACTGATTGTTTACAATTTTTCTTTCAAGCTTGTCTCCGAAGAAGGTTGGTTTTTCCATCGAAAATAGTGGATAAGAAGAGATTGAGTGATTAGTGATTCTAGCTCCAATGCTAACTCCCAATCTAAAGCCAAAGGTCGCGAGTTCGAACCTCGGTCAAACCACTGTTTGTGTCCGTGTCAAAACATTTACTCGATTCAGCTGAACTATTGAAGGCCATCTTCTGCTGGGGGCTAGCCTGTGATGGATTAGTGTCTAGTTCAGAGGGAATCATGTATACTCTTATATATATGAGCCAATGGTCGGAAAAAGGATTAACACACATTTTTATAAGAACAGCTTTATAAGAACAATGATACAACAAGAATCGGAGCCGCGCGAACCTGTCACAGACCTTAATTCCCGCACTTTGAATCTCATCGCCACGGCTTAAATCCTAGAAGGTTTTGTTTAATTCAAGTTTTTTTTTTAATACTACAGCAACTTTAGTAATTATAGAACTTTGGCTTAAATGCCCAAAAATTAAGAACAATATCTGGTTCTTATGAAAAAAAAAAAACGTGACTGTATAGTATTAGTTCTGTCTAGTATCTATATATATATGTACTGCTATAGTGGTGATCAGTGTTCATGATAAAAGAGATAAAGTTAATTAAACTGATCTAAAACGAGTAATACAAAATGCTTAAATATTAAAAACGGCAAAAATGCGTTTCCAAATATAAAAAACTTTACATAATTAGGGTGGATGTCATGACCATGGCGCTCTGCGTGTTGCGCGATTGCCAACTCTTTCAGTTTCTGCTTGCGGCGCGGCCCTGTACACAGAAGGAGAACAGAAAACTAAAATAGAGAGGAATCCACGCTTTCTGGCATGTCCTTAACTTAAATCTGAGCTTCACTGTCGCTTTTAAAGAAATGTCAGAAATGTGATTTTATTGATAAAAGGTTATATCTTTAAAAAAGGCTTTTTTCTCCGAATCATCAAAGTTATTTCTATGTGATCAAACACAAGTTTTATTTCACAAAATGGATTAAAAACATGGATTTCGGTTTAAGTATTTTTAAATAGATTAATAACACAATATAGAAACAAGATTAGGATGCGTTTAAGTTTGCCTTAACGTATGAGATAAATAAGCTTCGACTAAGCTTCAAAAAAATGGCTACATGCTTTAATGTTAACCTCGCTAAATTTATTATTTAACAGGTTGTTCTGAATCTGAAATTCAAAGACCTTCACTTCCTTTCTTTTACTCCTCTACCGGCAGTAAGACAAGTCCACCATTTTATTACCATGCAACAACTTCTTTTCTGATTTGAGATAAACGAGTCAGGAGTCACTAATTTGGCAACCATCCATAAAGGATCGGCGAGTTGTGAATGATTATCCTTCCTGTAAAATCTCTTAGCTGGTGATGTGAAGAGATGAGGGATCAGTATAAAAATCATTTGTCTCAAAGACGATATATGAAATCTTTTGTGTATCTGAGATGGGTACAATTCGGTTCAATCCATGTACTTGTTTATTTTAGTACAATATAAAATTTATGTATGTACCAATTTAATAAGTGTGCCATGCCTTTACTTTTAATCTACAAATATAATTGTATTTGTAACACATTTTTTGCTTTTGCGACAAACATTTTCTTCCTCCTTCTGTTACATAATTTCCACCTTATATGCCGTCAACAGATACTGAACATCTTGCCTAGCCAAATAAAGATTACTTTCTGAGAAAAAAAAGTTTATGATATAAAAAATACCGGAAGATACAAGCACTCACATAGGAAATTATCTGCATTTTCTACGTCGGAAGCCATGTTATTTTTGAATTTTGTACGTAAACAAAATAAAATTGTCAGATTGCCCGGAGGCTGGTTTACGAAAACATGTACGACCGTCATGACAGTGAATCAGGTTTTATACCGATCTGTAATTGCCCACTCCGCATGACAACTTTGTTGACACATCTTAAAAATATATCTCTGAGATGAAGTTTATTTGACGCACATTATGACACCCGCAAATGTTTTAAGTATTTTTCCAGACAGAAGATGAAGGCGATTTGCATTCCTATCTAATTGGGTGGGAGGAGCAGTGAGCCAGACAGATATCCAACAGGAAGCTGGTACCTGAGCTTGGCTCAAGATTTTAATCTCTACACCGAGACCAAATGAATATCTCATGTTAATTGAAAATTCTAATTTTAGTGTTATGGCTTTTGCCGTGATCCAATTGCAAATAAAAAACTATTTTCCGTTTATCGTAGCAATTGAGTGCAATTATGAATTAAACAAATATTACAGTAGAACCCCGCTATTTCGAACTCTCAGGGGAAAAGAAAAATACTTCGAAATAGCGGGAGTTCGAAATAGCCGATAGTAAATGACTGAAAAATTAAGGCCAAAGGAATTCGGTCTGACTTCGAAATAGCGGGGAATTCGAATTAACCGAGTTCGAGATAGCAGGGTTCAACTGTAGTGCCACCCTTAAAGAGTTGCGAAATCAAAGAGTGCTGAGATTAATGAATTTAATTTTCACACTTTTAGGTGGCGATTTTACAATCGATGAGACGTTTATTAGAGGGGACACTTTTTTTCTGCTAAAAATAGAACTCAAAATTATATAAACATTTTTTCATTACCTGTGTCACCAAGCACGAAAAAATAAATTATTTGGGTATTTTTTGTCGTGTCTCAAATTTGTACAGCACTTTAATGGCTTTTTGTCTGGCTTTTTCTGTTTTTCTTTTTTCTGGAGCTGTTTCCAGGCATTGTGGTGGCATTTGATGCATAGCCACAACCATAGCAACGTTCCGGCACATGCGCACAGTCAAGGCCACGGCCACGGTCACAGTCACGGTACACAGTCACGGTCATGGTCGCGGTCACAGTCAGCGTTAAAGTCACGGTCACAATTACGGTCACAGTCGCGGTAACAGCACGGTCACAGTCACGGTCACCGTCACGGCCACGGCCACGGCCACGGCGATGGCCAAAGTCTTGGTCACAGTCACAGATACAGATACAGATACAGATACAGGTACAGGTACAGATACAGATACAGATACAGATATAGACACAGATATAGATACAGATACAGTCACAGCGTACAGCCGCAGCCACA
>JANRMR010098964.1:0-13408 GCA_025434825.1 Bergia sp. 'catenularis' | reverse complement strand
AAAAAATAATGACACCCAATGAGGAGAGTACAATTTTTTTTTGGATCTACACGAATTCATTTAGTTTTAGACAGTGGTCAACTGTTTTAATACATATTATATGATGGCATCAATCATGAACATAAAGGGTTTAAATGCCATAACAAATTTTTATCACACAGATCTAACCTTTTTATTACATTTCTGTAAACTGGAAATAGTGACAGCTTTCTTAGACAAGACTTACCTTGCAAGTAAACCTCAAGAGCTCTTTGCCATTTTAAGAACTACAGTTCTGTTGCTGGACAAACTGTTACTGCATAAAGAGCAAAAAAAATTGTCATCACTAATGATTACAAGAAAACAAAAGTATTGAAAAATGCTTGCACCTTATACTTGGCACACTGCCTGTATAAAAATTATAATATCCATTGCATTTGAAAGTAATAATTTTGGTTTTAGCTTAAAAACACTGCAAATAAAAAGACCAAAATATATGACATTTCTTCACAAAAACTTTGTATCTGACATCTTTATAATCTTAACACCTGCTAGCTATTATTTTGTAATACAATTGTTACATGTCCAAGTTTATGCAAAGTTTAACTGGTACTGACAAAAATACATTTTATGAAATTGATTAAGTTTTCAAAACTATACAATTCTGAACTAAGTCCAACATCAATAAACTAAGGAATTTCTTTGTTGTTAGCACTTTTTTGTAAGGAACTGCTTTTCACCAAATGTACACACATTTAAAACTTGTTTGCGTGATTGAAAGTACCATGCACAAAACTGATGTTGTTGTTATCAATAAAATATTGTAACAAACTTTGCAGTAAGATAATGATACAATATGATTGTTATGGCAACCTCACTGAAGGGCAAATATTTTGTTGCGGCCAACTGTCAGTAAGATAGTTGTTTTTACAATATACATTGTAAACAAACTTTAGGGTGTGGCAGAACACTAGGTAAAATAATGGTCATGTGACAAGAAATAAGAATTGCCAATCATAATTAAAATAAATGTAATATTTCATGGATTATCTTTCTGACATGTATACAATGACTGGTTAATTCTTGTAATGACAATGTGAAGACAAAACTCAAATTTACAGAAATAAAACAAGAGTAGAGGGAAATGAGAGAAACTGTCTAATAATGTAGCTCTCTTTTAAATCACACCACCACATACTGGGTAACTGCTTGACTAACAACTACTTTAAAATATCTACCTCAAATCCAATGGCAAAAACATTATACCCACAACTATAAATGTTTATCAAGATTCTGAAGATCACAAATTTAATTAACAAAATTGAATGTCTTCTATTATCCATTAAGCAATTTAAGAAGTATTAAATTCCAATAATCCCAGTCTTCACCAATAGATACTCGATGTCTTTAAAACAAAATATTGAACTTCGAAAAGACATAAAATACTGAGCATCAAAACTAATGTTAGTTCAACTTTTATAACATTAAATTTTACTCTAAAACATGCCAATAGTCATTTTGACATAAAAACTCTGCTCACATCATCATTCTACATCATTTCACTCAAATGCTTTGATATTTTTAGTGCTCAAAAACTTATCATATCAATTTAGAGTATTTAAAAAAAGAAACATAAGCAGCCATGAACTTGGAAACTATAACAAACAGATAATATTACATACTTTAGGTATGTAAATGTTCCTTGCAGCTATATTTTTATCCATCTAGACTAAAAGTCATCTTGTTTTTTTATGACACTTTTAGAAAGGACTTTTAAGTTGTAAGCTTCTAATTAGTTATACATTCATTTAAATTTACCAAATGTACACAAATAGCCATTCAAGAACAAAACTGGCCAAGTGTGCACCATGGAAACAGTAAAACAAAAATAAATATAAACTTAATATTTTTAACTGTTTATGGTCTAAATTAGAAGCTCACAGTAAAAAAAATACAAGATGTAAGAACATTCGCATTTATCTACGATCATTTTCTTGATCAATTTTTTCTTTTGAAAAATTGTTGATGAAAATAGAGTACAAGTTGTTTCTAAGCAACCATGCAAATTCTCACAACCAATGTCCTCCCTTGGAAAAAAAACTAATGGGTGGATGAAATTTAAGGATTAAAACCACCAAAGTAGAAAAGGCAATATGCTTTAATGCAATGAATAAATTCAATGGTATAAACAAACTTTACTGCAAACAGTGTTGCCATGTGTAAAGGAGACACAACTACTTCTTTGTCAAATCAAGAGATATGAAATTGAAACCTTACATTCTGTACAATGTGTGGTAATATCTTGGTTGAGCATCTGGTTTCAGACAACTGGGTGCATGCAACAACAGAACAAGAGCAAAAAAACAAAGACTATATGGCTCTGTTTACACAGCAAACAGACTTGAACAAGAAAGTTTACAGAAAAAGTAATTATGAACTGTGAACTACCAGTGAAAAAGGATGTGAAAACTTTTAAATAGACATTAAATATAGTAAGATGTAACTGGGCCATGTGGGTTGAATTACAGGCTTTCGGTAAGAGTATTTTCCCTGCAGCTGCTCCGCTGAGTCACAATCTTCAAAAACACAAAACAAAAAAAACCCATTCCGAATTGGGATGTGTTGAAATTCTCCCTACATCTTCTCTACTGTGTACCTTACTATCCAAACCACAAATACGCACAAGTCCCAAAGGATTAGTGAATTCAAGAGGAGATGTGCCTTAGTGGATAAATACAGACCACATCCACCACACAAACATACAAACACAGGAAGGGGATTATATGTACGTTCAAAAACACTGCGCTGCAAGGCAGTGGAACGAACTTTGACTAAAGCGACTCACAGCTCAAAAAATCAATTTCGTGTTTGTTGATAAAAGATGTGATCTTCAAATTGTATGTTCCAAAACAGCTCCACAGGGCAGATCAAGTTACAAAAACAACTCTTGAGAAGGGATTATATGGACTACTACTAAAAAAAGGAATAGTTTAGTTCATATTAAACTTGCTGTAGAATGCAGTGAAATGAAAGACCTCGCGCGAAAGAATCGACAACAGCTCTTGAGTTTTTGACCAAGACGCCGTGATTTACTCTCCGACTGTGAAACGTGGTTCATGATTTATTTATTCTTATTTAACCATTCTTTTAGCTTCTACAAAAGCCAAACTCCTCATTACTCAAAGACTGAATTAAACTACAATTCAATTGTCGACCGACTGGCTAGATAATACACAGAACAACAGAAGGGAAAGTTAGACTCTCCCAAGCAAAACGACCAAAACATTATACATTCTCCGAGCAGAATCGATCGGTCAGTCAAGCGAAAAAGTAATTCTTCGCCATGCGGTAGAGTTCAACAACAAAACTGCCGGTTAATAAAAGTACACTCTTCTGATAAAATTTTCCAGAAATTATTTAAACATCAACGTTTAGCTGAAAGATCGGTTTATTTCGGCAATTCCTGTGAGGTTTTCGCCATTTCTTTCAATTGTCCGCACCACGTTCTTCTTTACAAAGGCCCCTACCATTACAAAGTCTTCTACACAATTGAAACACAATAGATCGTTCGCACTATACGAAATCGTTTAAAACTTACAGCTTGATTTACCTCGAGGAAAATTTGACATTTAGAGTATTGGCAGAAAGTAAGATAATATCAGTAAAATATTGCACAAGGGGTGTAGTTGTTATGCCAACATGAGTCAGGGAAAAAGGCTTTCGACCATCAGATGACCAAAATGAAAACCATTAATTTATCTACGCCATTCATAAATGGGGGTTCATCTGCTCTCTTGAATAGTTCATAGCACATGTTCTGTACATACAGCCTCAGCTGACTAGCCTTCTTGACTGCTGAAATAGTTCACAGACAATAATTCCCTTCATTTCCTCTGCTGACTTCTGAAAAAGGCTTAATATCTGCCGATAGCCATCGCAATATATACATATCATCGGAAGACATAGTCTAATTAGAAGAGAACAGCCAAATGGATGGTTCAGTTGTCCCCACTTGGGAATATTCCGTTGAAAAATTAAGAATCACTTGATGAAAGTCAAAAGAATGCTTGGGTTCCGCGGCAAACAAAGATACCAACTCGATAAAATGAGCGAAATTACATCACATCTCTCATCCGCCATTCACCGAGTCATTTCTATACAACGTGGCCCATTGCGCCAAATTAGAACATAATCAAATACTTAAATTTATTTTTCTTACCTGAAATATTCTTGCACTCTATTCTTTAAATTACCATTTTTAACACTATCCGAGCGGTTCGAGTTCAAACCTTGTGCTGAAACGAGCGAAGGATAGTGTGCCGTTAATATGCAAAACATCACATGGGCAGTCGTTCTGTTCTCGAAAGCACGGATTCGAGAACAAATGACGACATAGTGAGTATGGCACGATTTTTAAAAGTTTTACCTTTGGAGGGAGCAAAACAAGCACGTTTCGTAACAGGTTCTGCAGTCACCGAAAGGATTGTGCAAGATGAATCCAACCAGCATCCAGTGGAACGCAATCACACTAACTACTTTCAATTAGAAAGCAAATGCAAGGAAGTGAAACTGTGCTCTCCTTTGAAAGAGGTACACCCACGCCACAGCGACGAGGCAACGTTACCACGGCAACGTCAAGCTTTCCCAACTTCTGCTCGGTCTCAGGCTCTCTCTTTGGTTTTCAGCCAATCAGAAGACGCGTATCCAGCAGGTTGCGATGCAACAAGCGTCTTCGAACGGATTTGGTTTTACCGCCAAAATATTTGACAAAAAATATTGGTAATACATCCGTCGTGATATAAGTCCTACTACGAAAGACGAATATTGTTTGTTCAATCACAGTTCGGCTGAGAGAAGAATTTAACAAATGAAACACCTTCAGCAGTTTCTTTGAGACTTTTTTTTTCATTTCTTGGCTCACGCCATATAACTTAAACGATCGAACTTTCAGTTTTCATTTGAAAGAAAAACAATTTGGTTTCAGTTTATATACGAACGATCGTTGGCTTTGTTGCCTGTAAAAATATAAACAGTACTTGATGTGCAGGTTGTGTCACATAAGCAACAAAGCTAATTGGTCATTTGAATTGCCACACGCTGTCGCCAAAAATACTTTAATGGAAGAGCCAGTGCGCAAAATTGTTACGAAAATGAAAACATAACCGTTCTTCTTTTTCATTATTGCAATACAAAAGGATTGCTGGAGAGAAATTTAATTGTTAAATGTGAATTTGCGCCAATCGTTGGCCATCAATATTGAACCAAATCCATGGCTTTTTCGGATCGCCATTTTCCGTACACCAATTATCAGATGTTTTTCATCTCCCATACAAAACTCTTTAATATTTATCACTACAATCCGTGACATTTATACAAAAGAAAGCCGAATGACTTCCAAAACAAGTTTCTTTGCTTATCTTTGAACTTCGCCGTCATATCTTCATTTATATAAGCAGTTGAAAGCCAATGAGAAACTCCGCCATGTTTATCTGTACAATTTATCACTTACATGAAATACCATCTGTGTCCGTGAAGTTGTGCTGTGTTTTTGTCGCTATGGAAGCTGCTTACCTAATTTAGGCTTTGAGGCTGATGTTTCGGTTCCTGGTTCAAGTGATCGATCACTGCCGAAAAGCTATCATATTTAACACTCCAATTTAATAAGAAAAAAGAATATTGTTTCTGAAAGCATTCAGCCACTTTACATTTGAATTTTACTCATAAATTATGAAGCAGGTAGCTACCGCATGAAACAGTAGGGTGCGCAATTTTTTATTTCTGAGGAGTACTTTTCATGTGGCGATTATTGAAAACTGATTATAGGACAGCGTCAAGAAGTCCCAACCGAGTGTAGAGACATGACAAGATTTTTTGACGTTGACTGACAAGAAATCATGTCAATCTTCTACTTTGGCCATTCCTGTCCTTATCACATGACACGTACTTCGTTTTGGTTTCGTGAAAAATGAAGTGTTTTTAAGACTATAAAACAGAAAGAATTTCGCATATCAATGTAATAAGACAAACAAAAATTAAAATTGACCTTAAAACATGATCACTTGGTATTTTGAAAAAGTCAAGAGCAAAACTTTGTCAATGCTGAAACGAGCCTTCTTTTAACTGTGACTTGAAGAAAACTAACGAATAACGTAAGATTATTTGGAAAGTTACAGGGGGAAACATTTTTAGTAAAGTTAATTGGTGAATAATAAAATGGATTTCAGTGCTCACGAAGGGCTTATACAAAAATAAATTCGACATTTAGTTTTGTGATTGGTTCGTTTCACCTAAGTTGTCATTCGTGATGACCGTACGACCAAAAATACCTCAGTATTCACTCATTATGATATTGATTCGGAAGGCCGGAAAACCATTTAGCAAACTCGTGCAATATGACGGACGAACATTCGTCACCCTTTATGGATAAAAGGATTTTGTGTCAGATCACGATCAAAAATTGAGAAGAACTTTCGTTAGAAGGGTGAACTACACATAGCGTGCTGCTTTTGATCAAAGCTTTAAAAAGACTTTTTGTGCTTATCCTTCGTCAAAGTCATCCAAATTTGTTTAAGCTCGTTTTTTTAGTTGAGGAAAGTCGTGCTTTCAAACATATTTATTGTCATTTTTAATATTGGTTCGACTTAATTTCAACAAAACACCAGTCGAGTTAGTTTTGTTTCTATGCTACAGTTACGCTTGACTAATAAACACATTTAGGCCAAGACTGAGGACAAACTGGCATTTTAGCTATCAGAGTTCTTTAACGCAAGACTTTCTTCTTCGGGATCATTGACGCCGAGTTGAACGGGCCATAAAATTTCTCGAAGCCTTGGATCTACATCTATGACTAACACATTTTCTTTTTAAGATTTCCCTATTACCCAGCATGATGCAAGCTTTTGAATAAGACTCCATATGTTATTATAGATAATTTTAACTTCTTTCAAAAGACGTTTCATAAAGTTGCCCTTTTGTCAAGGGAATGTTTCATTGAGCTTAGCAGATTAAGTCTTACAAGAGCAGAAAGTTGCGAATTTTGAGGAAATTCAATAACTTTGGAGAGCATGAGTTTATTTCCGCCCATCATAAATAAGTGACTAAAAAGATTAAACCATTCGATAAACCTACTATTTATCTTCTAATTACAATATTATTTGCATGTGCATGGAAAATTTCCCACTGGGCGAGAGTGTTGCTCCCAGCTGTTTGGAACACGCGTCTTCAAAGGTACTCAATACATAGCTTCACCCGTTTAGACGGCCTTTTCAATTTCATTGTTGTAGGCTTTTCTTCAGTAGTTTTCCATCTGACCTATTGCGGTTTGTTTAACATAGCTTCAAGGTATTCTAAACTCGACTGTGTTTGCTGGGCGAATTCAATCAAGCAATTCAAAATGAAAATGCAAATACTGATAAAAAATACTAGAAAGACTTCCTAAATAATGTAACAGGTAAAGAAGTACAAAGGAGTGTTGGGTGTTAAAAATCTTAACTCCGATGTCCAAATTCCACTATAAATGTTACGCAAAAGTGAAAGGAACAAAACTTAATGGCAATATATGCTTTGTTTTCTGCGCGATATTTCTCCTTCAATTGTTCTGCCGCCAGCAACAAGACCCGACCCTGTGACCAGGAGTTTGTTTAGCATAAGCTTGATTTAAACATTTTTTCATACTAAAACATTTTAGCGCGAACAAACCCTTCTACTGGTTCCAAGCTAATCGTAGATCAAGAATTTGACAAGATACATTAGAAAGGGAGCAAAAACGGTTCATAAATCAAAACTGTCTGAAAAGCAAACTGTTTGTGTGTGTCTTCAGAACACGTAACATGTTTCTTTTCTCAACATGTTTTTCATAACAAAATATTTTAAACATCTTTAGTAAGGAATGTAAATAGTTAATTTCAAAATGTCAAAAACTTAGTTTGTTTGAGTCTTGGCAACCTAACAGTTTGAGTTTTGTCATGTCAACACGCGTAAGTTTTTGTTTTTCAAGTATTTGTTCACTTCACATCGAAGAGACGGCACTTACTTTTAACGTTCAAGGGAACAGCCACGTTTTTTTCACCTATTTCAATGGTCGCCAACCCAGATCAACGGCCTTCGCTCTCTCGAGCCTCTGTTTCAGTCTTGAAAAATGTGAGCAGCAAATAACGCGAGGATTTATGAAATTCTCTTTCTTCTTGTGGGTAGCTTTTGTGTCTTGACGTTTCCAGAGCTTGACTACAAATGTTAAGCTAGTTTGGAAGTCAAGTGCCCATCACCAAGACAACAGCCATTAGAAATGCTCAAGCTGGTTTTCATAACGAGTTGGCACTGAGCGTCTCTTCGTCTCCCAGGAACGCATTGCATCATGGCTCCCAGCAAAATTTGATAAGAACGTTCCGTTTTTCAATAGCACCACACAATAATAAGCGAAGTAATTGACCACAGAATATATTAAAGATACCTCAGGTATCCATGCCTTGATAAATATGAGTATTATTGCTGATCGGAAGTCCCTGTCCGTGTCGGGTTATATTGTCGCTGAGCCGCTGACGACGAATATGAACGGAAAACAAAATGGCATAATTACAAACAAGGACTGTTTTGAAATTATAAATATCATGCACACAAATAGGTTGGGGAGTGAGAGGAAATATTTTCGCAGTACTCCAGGCAGTTTATGCAATGTGGGCGGGAACGAAGCTGAAAACGGAGGAAACGCTCGCGTGGCCGTGACAGACAAGGAATAATTTCTATACATTCCTGGAACAAAGGCGAAGGAAATTCAAATCACGAAAACGTGCGAATGCAAGAAATAATTCATCAACTGCTTGAGTGGTTTTGATGATATTTAGATAAGTGGCTAGTTTACAGGAGAACAATTTTTCATGGTTAAGGCGACAGCTCTGCATCTAGGCAAGAAGAAACTAAAAGCTCATTTTTCACTTTTTACATAGACGAAGATGATGATGGAATTCGGGCATAAAAGTAATGGTGGTGTTTGTTTCCAACAAACAAGGGGTTTGAAAATGACTAAATTCGTCTTGCTTTATTGATAACAAAAGCGAATGTGTCATATACGAGGTCAGTGGCTTAGCAACATCTATTGAGTTCAAGCCAAACAGTCCAATACATCGGTGTTCAAACCAATATGACAAGCACACATACTTTCAGTGATAAATAAAACAAGTTTGTTTGCTCCTGGCTGTTTTCACGTTGCCGCAAAAACCACTCTCTTAAGTCGAGACTTTTTGTGGTGTTCGTGATGAAACGGTATTAGAGATCAAGTGCGCTCTACCATAAAAGAATTTATCAGACATAAGCTTCAGTGAACGATGGACAAAACCGCCTGCCTTTCAGTTACAAGGAGCAGCGAAGAGACAGAAATACAAGGTATTAACAGTGTTTTAGACCTAACGGCGCGTAGAGTGTTACAAAATAGTTTAGTGCGCGGGTTTCTTGCTTGTTTGACTGAAATATCTTCAACTGACTAGGCGCGCAGACAGATTTTCACTGCGTGACGTGCAGTCCAGTACCACGCGGGAACTCACGCGATCGAGGTTGATTCACATATGCGACCGCGCGCCCGTACAAGCTAAAGAGACTTGCCAACTATCTTTGTTTATTCTTTTAGACCACAGTCGTCATTTGCTTGACAGTTGCTTTATAAAAACCGATGATGGAAATCTGTAGGTTTATGCGAGTTTTATCCCATTTGGATGGTCGGTTGTTGTACCCGCGCAAATTTTGGAGATTCAGGAGTTTGGACCTTTCGCTTTTTTTGTACCACGGAGAGTGAGTGGGGAAAATCGGTGTAACAAGCAGTCTGCACTTGACTGGGTATAAAACATAAAGAACACAGAGTTGATTGAATGCTCATTCCAAAGCTTTATCTCTTTTAATGATAATTTACTTATCAGAAATATCCAATTTTGATTCTCCAAGTTGTATTTAAAGTAACGAACGAGTCGAGACCAATAAACAAAGTTTAATCAACGTCTGTATTTACATTCTGTATTCGTAAAAGTTGCTTAATTTGAATGACCAACCAAAAAGAACAGTCAAAACCAAAACTTGCCTTGCCACTGCCTCAGAGAACTTCAGTCATCAAATGTTCACGGTAGACATCTAAAATTGTTTTCATATACATTGTATTGCTTAAAATTGCTTTGGGAAATTAGTTTGGTTAGATTTATATTTAAAGATAATTTTAACCCTTCCTTAATGTTTTTCAAACTTTTGTGATAGATATTTTTGTCACTCCACTTTTGTCGTTTTCTACTCACCATCCCTATCTTTTTACACAGCAATGTAATTTTTATTAGGAAATAATAAAAAAACCATCTCCTACAGTGTCACCCTTTATAAAAAAAATTTTGATTTTTAAATTTGAACCGATAGTGCCCAAACTTTTCCGAAACAATTATTTGGCTAAAATGCTTCCGTGCCATTAATGACTTTGAGATACATTATGATAATGACTAATGGCACCGGAATTGACTGAAAAGCTAAAAGGTTTCATAACGTCTGAAATTATTCGTTACCTAATTTTGAAGATATGTGGTAATGATCGTAAAAAATAAATAAATATGGACGCAAACAACATTAAACCAAGCAAGCAAACAAGTGTTATTACATCACGGAAAAATAAATTAAAGTAGAATAACTTGAGATATTTCAAATCAAATGAGGTGTATTTTCTTTATTTTCTGTTTCATTATATATGTTTCTCAGTCACATTTATTAATGCAAACCAATCACTGAGTATTTCAAGTTATTTGTGTTGCTACATCACTTCAGTGCCTCGAATCAAGCATAACTTAACTGTCACTGGCTCACATTAATCGCTGAGTGCGGATATAGAGTTTTAACAGACTCAAAACGCAAATTTCAGCATAGTGATATCGACGACAACAGCGAACTCGAAATACAGTACTCAAGCCTTCTGCTACTAAAACTGCATCGAAACTGAAAGTTGGCCAAGACGAGAAAACACGAAATGAGAAATGAGAAATTCAAATTCAAATCTAAAAATAACAGGTCTCTGGCGTATAGATCGCTGTCAAAAATCGTTCACATCCTGTAAAGCTGTAAAAGGCAATACGAATTGTAGTCGGAAATGTGCAATGTTGACATTCAATTATCTCTCCCAAGCTTTACCAAATGACCTTATTTTTGACAACCAAAGATCCTCCGTTCCGAAATGGCGAGTGAAATTTATATTCTCTGCGGGGGCAAAAACACTTCCCCCTCCCTTTTGGCCTTGGAAAAAAAGTGACTAGAAAACTTAATTGTTACGCAGAATTAACCTAAGAGATAGTTTAGCTGTAGGAAAAACAAGAAATGTTCCAGTGTCTTGAAAAGTTGCCTGAAATCGTAACTTAAGCCGTTTTTTCACCGAGTTCTTCAGTTACAGGCCTGGAGCAATCTATTGGAAAATGTCCGCTTTCTGTACTGTCAAGTTCATACTGTACACTCTTGTTTTGTTATAAGAGGTCTAATTTGGGGGCTGACGCTGGATGTTCTTAATTATTTTGAGGATTTCAGCCTCAAATGTTCTTAAAATGTTCATATTTTTTAGGATTGGCTACAGTAATTTAGTGTTTTCTTAAAAGATGTACAAGTGTCACTGGTTGCCTTTGTATATCCATATTCGGAGTAGCCACCAGGCGATGTTACACGAAAATTAGGCATTATTTTACAGTTTAACAACAAATTATCTCCACTGAACACAGCATGAAAAATAATTGTTTTCTACACATCCCCAGCCTCGGCATGTTCTTAAATTTGGGTTTTTTTTCAGCCTCAACGTTTGTATAAAAAAGGTTCTTATAAAAAAAGAGTGTACCTTGATAAATGATGATGATAGTTTGATCATTTATTGATCGTTATATAACATTTAGTTCTTATTGGCTACATTCCTTGCTTCTTTGCAGCTGGAAGTAATTATTATCACGCCTTTAGGCCCCCAGTGGGGCATGGGGCCGCACCAATTATTATCATGACTCAACTACAATTCCCAAACACAGCTCTTGACACGAGTGTGGATCAAAATTGATCCATTACTTTTCGGTTGTTTCATGGAACTGAGAAGCTCATCTACAATATAGGATACTGAATTTGAGCCGCTTCGACCACGCAGTGAATAAATCATGAAGGAAGTGACGTGAGTATTCAGCGAGATGTTATAAGAGACTCGCTTGCATTTTGTTCCTCTTTCTTCCTAAACATCTTTCGTGCTTTCATCACTTCCTGTGTGATTTATTGCTGTATGGAACACGAACTGTTCTATTTGTTAAATATACCAGCTATTGGGCTTTCCCGTTGGGTCGGCTTGTTTCCTGTTATTCAGCAGCACCGATACTACGCGTGCGTTCATTGGTTGCCTTCATTTTCTAACTGCAACGGATGGAAAAATGCTGGCCAGCTGAATAGTCACGTACACGACGATTGACTGGGCTGGAGTTGCTTGATTTCTGTCAAATATGGCTGGAAATGTGTAACTATATCAAAACGAAACATAAAACGCTTTTCATTCCCTCTATCCGTTATTGAAAGCACCAGAGAAAATGAAACAAGACAAACGGAACACTCGAAGAGCTTGCAATACGTTAAAAGTTCCGCTTCGCGCTGTGTTTCTCCTTACCCTCCTAGTCCTATCGTGTTCATTTCTCTTCCCGAGTGTAATATAAACGGATTGAGACATAGACAAGCAATTTTCATTTCTTATTTTTGATATAGCTGCATACAATTGTTGAAAAAATTACATGGTTTGATTAACCTTGATATGGTATGTTTTCGCCGTAAACTCAGTTGACGTCTTCAAACGTTTGATAGCTGCCGTTGGTGAGAACAAAATGTCAGCTATCCAACCAGCCTTACGACGAAAAACAAACCTTATCAACTCTTGTTGATCAAACTACATATTTGGCTTACTCGCAGTCACAGAAAAAACAGAGTTTAAAAAATACTCGTTTTGTTTTTTGTGAACTCATACAGTGTGAATATGTGAGCACTTTTGTGGGAAACGAAGCTGTTTGATTTCCTTACATTTAAGCGTTTCAAAGCAAAACTGATCTTGCAAATCTTTCTATTCTCACAAGGTCATTTATATAACTCAGCAAATGTTCTAAGGCACGCGGAAAAGACTTTTTAAACCATGGAACTGATTTTCTAATTTATGTATGTATTATTTTATGTCACCTCCTATTCATAGCCCAAACCCCTGTGAGTCAATGAGTCCAAAATAAAATAAGTATGACTCAACCAAACCCTTGTTATATGGGGGGTGTCACGGCAGTACACATGCCTGTAGCATGACAACTGATTTCTTCAATAAAAATAAAAATGTTTGAAAAATATTGAAAACAAGTGGTAGACTAATCGTTAACCCCGAGTTTTGTTACTTTCATTATGCGCATGCGTGTCAGATTTCGTTCGGGCA
>JANRMR010098853.1:0-13409 GCA_025434825.1 Bergia sp. 'catenularis' | reverse complement strand
GCTCCGATTGTTTTTAAATTTTGAGCGATCCAAGCCTCATGATTCTTATAAAGAAAAGCGTGTACTACGTTTGGCATCAAGAGTTGCACCATTCAAGAGCTGCAACCTCGATATGGAACACCTAGCTTTCCAAACCGTTTTTTTTTAACAAACTAGTAACCCGTACAAACTTAACCTTATCATATGTTTGTTCTAGTAAAAGATATCTCAACTAGCTTCAAGTTACCTAAGCTCGTTTTTTTATCGCGAGTATTTCCCCTAAGGACTGTGTTTGGTCGCGAAATATCTTGTAACTTGTTAAGTCAAACTTCAGCCGAGTTTACGTTAAATCCTGTATTCCTTAGGTAAATAAGCAATAAAAGAAACTTGAACACTGCGTTATTGTTTGCTGTTAAGTCATAAAAGGGACAGAAACAACTGTTTTGATCACCCTCCTTTTCCGTTCTCTTTTGATAAGAACCGTTCCAAATCCTCCCTTCGAGGAAAAGGGCCTCAACCCTCTCTCCTCTCCCAGTCCCTGCCAACAACACGTCTATGATTTGATGTGCATCTCAGGTGATCGGACATATATCACGTGCTTTGAAAAAGCAAATCAGCGCGCGCTTTCGGGTCTGCCCAAAAGACACCATCCCAGAACGCGCTGCGAGATTAGCAACGATCGCCGATGTTTTCTCGTTTTGATAAAGAAACGAATTCCGTAAAATGAACCATTAAACAGACAAGTTCTGGTAATTACATTCAACAAAAAGTTGCTTTTTAGCTGATAAATGTATTCAAAGGTAATAAGTTTTGATAGTATTAGAACTGTTTTAAAGTCATCGACTGAAATTTAAAATGGTGGCCATTTTTGAGACCATTTTGCGCGCGCGCGGTTTTCTGGGATGGTGTCATATGATCAATTCAGTCAGGCGTTCCTAGCATGCAAGAGCCGATCACCTGGCTGCTTCGGAAAACCAGACTATCAGTCTATGTGAAATGGCAGTGCAACGGGTATTGTCATCCTCCCCCCCCGCCGACAATTCAGTTGCCACCAAAAGTGCCCCAAGCCTCCCCACACTGACAACATACCTACTTCCCAGGCTATCTGCATATACGAAATAAGAAAACTGTGTTCAACTTTGTATATGTGCGTTAACAGTAATGTTTTACCTCAAAAGTTTACTGCAGTCTACCTCGCCCCAGCCCCACAGTTACAACACGTTTGGCGTTTGATGTGCATCAGCATCAAAAGACGTGAAACCATCAACACGTGTACAATAGTGTTCTTCTTTCATGTATCTTTTATATTGTAATTGACTTTGAGGTGGTGTTGTTTGATGTGCATCAGCATCAAAAGACGTGAAACCATCAACACGTGTACAATAGTGTTCTTCTTTCATATGTATATTTTATATTTTAATTGGCTTTGAGGTTGTGTTGTTTGTAATGCATTCAGTTGTATCGCATTGTAATGGATAGTGTTGTTGTGTTGTGTTGTGTTGTATTATTTAATTTTATAGCTAATTTTAAATGCACCTTGGTTGCAAATGGGGCCTGAACTGAACGAATCATATAAATTTTGAAACTGCTAGGAAAACTGGCATGCAGCTTAGAAAGTGCACAACCGATATACAAAACTAAGGAACTATGTGTCAAAATGGAATATTTATTACTAGTTTCTTGTTACGATACAGTGGTAGACAGACGCTCCAAGAACACTCAGATGGGTTTATAGTCAAGCTTGGACTCGAGTTTCTTGTTGTCTGAGACTTTTCTGACGGCTTTCATGAAGTCTTCTTGTATCACGTAATCGCGCTCTCCACGGATCGCGAACATACCTGCAGAGAACGAACGTTAGAGCTTAGCCCCACAATTTTAAGCCCACCTTAGCATGTATCGTACTTAATCAACTTCGACTTTTGAGTCAATACAAACCAACCTGCTTCAGTACACACATTACGCAAGTCTGCTCCATTAAAACCGTCGGACAGCTTCACCACGGCCTCGTAGTCTGAAGGAATGAAAAACTTTATTAAACCTGGACCAAACGAAAATGAGTGATGGACGCAAGGGTTGGAGACTGAAGTATAAATAGAAGCTCGACGGAAATGTAAAAAATAAATAAAAAATTAAAAAGTCCTGTCCGCTGTATTTACTTTTTGAAACAAATCTAATGAGAAACCGGGAATTTATATTAACTGGCCTAAATGACAAGTTCTTTAAAAAAAACAGTTATCATGACAATATTCTTTAACTGTCATCATTTTACGTAACAAGTGCCAGACTGGAAAAAATCACTGTAGCACGCACCGATTTCCCCATGCTTGGTGATTGGCCCCGCGTGTATCTTGAGAATATCCATGCGAGCTTGTTCATTCGGCAAGGGGATTTCTACAGAAAAAAACAGTCAGATGTTACTTGCACATGCGTTCATTTGGGACATAAGAACAAATTCTGACAATTATGATACCATTACCTGGAGCAATACCAATAATATTCCAAAAACTAACCCTAATTCCATATAAAGTACATGTAGCTATAAAATCTGAGAAGAGTCTCTTGAGCAAATAGGAGCCCATGAGTTTATTTTCAGAACTTTACGGTAGTTTAAGTTAATAAGTATTCAGAATGTTTTTATCCCAGAATGAATACACCCTTAAATTTGATCCCAACAAAGGACAATCACACTATTACTTTTAAATCTTAATTTCTATTAGTGACTCAACAAGATGCCATACAAAATAAAACAAAATACATTACTTCACTTTATTTCCTGTCAAGGTCCCTCCTAATTGCATAGCCTCTTAATTCAATGATGGCAATATACACTGCTGACTCACCAGTTTTTGATATTATTATTATTATTATTATTTTCTTGTGCTACACTCACCAATTTTCCTGTCTAACCGACCCGGTCTGAGAAGTGCTGGATCAAGAGTATCTGGTCGATTTGTCGCCATGATCATTTTTACCTAAGAGAAGTGGCACATCAGTTTAGAAAGTAATTATAATCTAACGGGTTTCTTTTAACCTATGTTCCATAAAGAATAATCAATGTGTATACATGTAACTAATGTGTTCCTACCTGACCTAAAACATCAAAGCCATCCATCTGATTCAACAGCTGAAATGAGGAATGAGAACATTGATAAGTTTAGATAAAACAGTACTAACCACCTTGTAAATGGAGGCAGTGTGGCTCAGCTGGTTGGTGTTTGGAACAACAAATTAAAGTATTCTACATTGATGCCTTTGTCTTTCTGAGATACATGTATCTATTTATGGCGTTATCCAGACAGCATTTCCACAGAGTGGCTCTTCATCCATCTGGGGGACCAACGGCTTAACGTCCCTGGTCCAAGGACAGAGTGGCAAAAGAAGGTCACCTAAATATTTAATGCCATGGTCAAGCAGGGAATTGAACCCAGGACCTTCAAGTTAGCTGTCCAAGATCTTACCAACTGAGCTAACATCGCACACACATTACTTTATTACTGTATTATTTTATTCAGTTTGCAAAAGATCCTTTTCTGACACCCTGTGATTATCTGCGACTGACAATTTGTAAGATCTACATGTAGTACTGTACACCTTAAACTAAAATGTTGACATACGACACTCACCGTTACCATGGAGAATGAGCAGCTATAGTATCTAGAGGATAGGGGGGGAGAAAGGACTAGGAAGCCAGGAACAAAGGAGATAGGAATCAGGAGAGCAAAAACATAGGAAACAAAAGAACAAAACAGAAAAATCAGATGTTTCCAATAAACTAGACATCACTTCTGGTTAAAGCTGAAACTCGTAAGATGAAAAGTTGGGAATTGTTAGTGAAAGGTACCAGAAGCACGAAGTAGCAGACTCCCTTGTACCCACACTAGTGTATTCTAGGTTCAAGTGAGCTTTCTAATACAATGCTAATCAGAAAAGATTACAATATATTGTACTTACCTCCATTAGAGTTCTCTGGATTTCTCTGTCTGCAGAAGTACCTTCAGAGAATCGCCTCCCTCCTACAAAATAATTGGCAACAGTTAATCTGACAAAATAATAGAAAAATATGGCACATACAGTAAACTGAAATTCTGCTTCTGTGGTAAGATTAACTGGCATAATTAAAGAACCACAGCTAAAAATTAAAATGAGTTTTTTGGCTTATTGACCAAAAACTATTGTCCTGAGAACATTCAAAATAACAGTGTTTTGTTTTCAAAGAAAAGATTGACAAAAATTAATTGGTTATACTGATACATGTATATAGATTTAGCAGTCATTGATTTGGCAAACTGTTTTCTAATTGTTGGAGCTTGTAATCTTACAGTTCATTGACAACACTGCCTCATCTTTTAATAGGATTTACATTGTGATTATAAAATGAACAGGTCTAAAATAATTAATTATAATTTTCACAGTGAAAATGTGTGATGCTATTGGTTACAAGCAAGGCCAATGTTTTTCAATACAGCAGGGCCAATATTTGCAGCCACTTGCAAGCTCAGCTCAGCTCTGCCTTGGGCAAATGTTCACATTTCGGACACTTTTTCAGCCTTAGACCCGTATACATGTAGCTCGATACAAAAAGCGCAGAGGGGGTTTATCCACTAATAATTATTATAATTATTAATTAGTTAACATTATACATATATATTATGGCCCAGTGGACATAACGCATGTACACACCTATTGCATCAATTTCATCCATAAATATGATACAGGGTTCATGATCTCGAGCATAACCTGGAATAATGAAAGAAAAACATAATTATTTGCAATATAGCCCTCACAGTTTTCTAACTATGGTACGTGTAAGTAAATTGCTGCTTAAATGAATCCTTAACTGTTGGACATAACAAATTGATACTTCTTCCTGAAACCAAATATTATTTACACATCTTACATGCACCAAGCTAATTCAGATGCTTGCCTGAGCACTTAAATAAAGTCGCAGTCTTGTACTTACTGAACATTTCTCTGATAAGTCGAGCACTTTCTCCGATGTATTTATCCACAATAGCACTGGAAACCACCTGGGTTTTAGTTAACAAAAATGTTTGTCAGAGATGCTACTCCAGGGGATACCTCCTACAATGTACCTGTAGTTACATTTGAAGTAACGATGATGTACCACTGGATTGTGTCATACCTTCAAGACTGGACTTGCATTTTCAAAAAGGGTAACTACAAGGGAGTCTGCCTTATTGGAAATGCAAAACTTGGAAACAGCTCAAATGACTGAAAAGCATATAATTATATATAATTTTTGGAAATGAATGTCAGACGGTACTCCGCCTTATTGGAAATGCAAAACTTGGAAGCAGCTCAAATGATGGAAAAGCTTATATATATATACCTTTTGGAAATGAATGTCAGTCAGTACTCTGCAAACATTTGACATTATGGTGTAATATGTCACATATTCTTTGAGTAATGAGTCATTGAAATTTTTGAAGTTTACCTAGAATGTATGTTTGAGTTACCATCAGGCAGCCATATGCTGTACAGTAAATCTCTATAAACTTTAAAAGAGTACTCAATCATTTCTCATAATTTTACCACATCCAAACTTTCACTTGTAACAAATTTTTGCTGTTTTATTAATTATGCCACAAATGAGGAAAAGTGTAAACAATAGGATAATCCAATTCCAAAAATCTACTGGTACTTCTTAGTTGTACAGTCAAACACGTAAACTTACTTTAAGAAAATTTGCATCCAGCTGACTTGCTACTGCCCTTGCAAGTAAAGTTTTTCCTGTGCCTGAAATCATAACAAAAACCCCAAATCACCAAGAAACCAACCTTGATTAATGTTTTACTAACAGCACTTGTTCACCTAAATTGTCATTCAAGAAGTGTGACATCCATTCAAGATTGTTCAAGAACAAACTACTAACCTGGGGGTCCATAGAGGAGACAACCTTTTGGAGGCATGATGCCAACACGCTGAAACAACTCAGGGTTTGTCAGTGGTAACTCAATAACCTTCAAAGAAAATGGTACAATTTGTTCATTTATTTAATAACAGCCACAAAAAAAGAACATACAAGATTTGTTTTTGACAAGCAAAAAATATATTCCAATTGAATGATATATGTAATTAAATTGATTAGTGACCTGTTAACTACAAAACACATTAAATACGGGGGAAAACAGATGTCTATGTGCAACTGACCTCTCGAAGCTCTCTGATCTGTTCATTGAGACCTCCAATCTCTGAATAAGATATGTTCCCAGGATCTTCATGGGACATGTTGTACACCAATGGGTCAACCTCTCGTGGGAGGTATCTGATGACAGCAATTACAATCAAGAGTGATCAAGGCCACAGTTAGCATTTTACTATGAGGAAAGGGGGGGGGGGGCAAAAAGAGGTATATTCCAACAGGGGGGGAGAGTAAAAGGTGTACATGTCTTTTAAAACAACTACCAACCATAATGGTACATTTTTTCTAACTTTTAATCAAAATTTTTAAGGGGGGAGGGGAGAATAACTACCTTTTTCCTCTTTCCCTGCTAGCAAAGGCCATGGTTGAGTCTTAAAGATACAAAAATTGGTTGATATTTTATGATCTCAGTACAACTCTACTCTGGAGGGTACTACTCCTGGATATCACAGCAACCTTCACTAAACTAAGAGAGAAGACACTGATTGGGGCAATTATTTTGTCACACTAACTTGTACCAGCAATGGCAAAAATCATAAATAAATTAAAAATTAACAATGTTTTTACATATGACTTATTCCAAGTTTTGGAAGATCCAGATTTTCTCTGACTATAACTGTACTTTTAAAAGATTCTTTTTTTACAGTAAAGCTACAGTACTGTTTATAGTGGCAGTAGCATGGCTCAGTCAGTGGGCTGGTACTTGGACCTAGAATTCTGAGTTTGAGACCAGTCACTACTGAGATCTGTGCTTGAACCAAGTGGTCTGGAATTCAAGCCAGCCTCTGGACAACATTTGTATGTAGCCAACTAAAGGACATGATCATATTTACTGCCTGGCCTCCAACCACTACGAGATTTTAACAATTCTACTGTACTTTCCATCTGATTATTACTTGACATTAATTTTTATATACAGTGCCACAAATAAAATTGTTGGATTTGAATCTGTAAAATGCCATTATAACATTGAAATAAAGTTATATTTTATTTTTACGTCTGTAAGTTTTGATACAATAGCAACAAAAAAAGTGAGCTCTCATGTAAAATTAATCCTTTCAGCCCCAAACATGGCATGTGGTGTATTGCTAAATTATCCTAAATGGTATCCACACTTTCCTTTAAACAGTTTCGGAGAACTTTGTTTTTCATACTGTAGATAGCTTACTATATGATCAAATCCTTTATTCTCATAACCAAACAACTGATTTTGTATTGAAACTGTAGGGAGAAGATAGATGTTGACATACCTCATGATCGTCAGTGTAGTCATATCCAAGGCAACTCTAGTTCCAGCCTTCAATTTAGCTTTGTCCACCTGTAGTATAGAAACACACAGTCTGGCAAATTAACAGACTTCTGTAGTAAAGAAAAAACACATTTCTTTCAAGAAAGAAAACTGCTCTCATTGCTTTCACAATTCTCAAACAACTTTGTGGTCCTATTTACAAGATGTTCTGTAAGGGAGATGAGAAGGAGAGATGCACAGAAAGATATATCAGGGAAACTGAGAGAATACTGAAAACTTGTTTCCTCGAATACAAGACCTACATGTACTGTATATGTAAATGTTTGAACTCTGAGGTATCAAGGCATGTCAACAGAAATTTAGAATAAAGACTTCCAAAATCAGGATTGTGATTTCAACAGGTTCACAGGGGGAGTGAGAGATGCCATTTATATGAAGATACACAGACCCATACTGAACAGGGACAAGGAGACAATCAATCTAGCATTGATTGAACTGATAACACATTATTCCCATCCCTGTGAACAAGGCTCAAGAGAGAGTCAAAAGCTCAACCAAACTTAAACACAGTTTGTAATTTGTAATATCTAAAATTCCTTCAATAGTTCTCACTGTGTTAACTACATAACTAACACATTTATCGCCTGAATCTGTGGCACTTTACCCACATCAAGTCACAGTATCTTTGTTGAATTGACTGATTTAACTTCCCTCTCCTAAAAAGCATTACCAGTAAAGTAAAATTTTGAATTTTTCTTTAGTTAACAATAATGACTTAACATTTTTTTGTTCTGCAACAAATTGCTAATTGTAGTCAATTTCAACTTTCTCAAAACAGTCACCAAACTTTATAAGTAATTTTATTTCAATATTGCCAGGCATTGTTGGGTTTTTCCAAAATAATCCAGAACTGTGCAGTATGCCACCAATTTACACAGTTTATGCCTTAAAACCAGCTTTATCTGTACTAATAAATTACTACAACAAATCATACATGCATCATACATAAATACAGTACCTGTCTGCGACAGCCAACCACATATCTCGGGCCATTGGTAGCTTTTACAATGACTGGGGGATATTCAAGTACAGAACTGTTGTTACAACAACAAACTAGTTATAAAACTAATGTAATTTTAATTTCATTAAAAATACTTTGAATCAGCACTCAAGACAGTTATTTATTACAGTGTATTTGAACATTAAGTTAGTTTGTGTTCTTGCTTTGCCTTATATAATTATGTAACACATCAAACCACTTTGGGATCCAATGAAGGGGTACATAATCAAGGTGACAACTGCTATTAGAACAACACACAATAAATGTAATTTTTTTCATTAAAAATACTTAGAATCAACACTCAAGACAGCTATTTATTACTTCAACAGAAGTTAGTTTGTGTTCTTTCTGTGCCTTAGACCACATCAAACCACTCTGGGACCTTCTGAAGGGGCACTTTAGGTAAAGCAACTTAGATAAAGATTTATTTAACAGTTTTCTGAACATCAATGTATTGTTGACTTCTATATTTTTAAATATGAAATTTTATGCAGATTTTAACTTTTGAACAAACATTTATACTCATCAAAGCATTTATTAATAGTTACATCTTGACCACTGGTTCAGTAGTTGGGCTATGCAATAACATGGACCTGTATTGTCCCAGAAAAGATTGGTTCCTGGATCTTATTAACCTTTGTTAAAAGTCACCAAATGTTTACAGTGCTCGGCATTGGTCTGGTTCATATCAAAATAGTAGTTCTCAAATGATGACTTCCAAGATTCTCATTATATATCTCCATATATTTTCTATAAATATATTAGAAGATTTTACACACTTTCATCATAAAGAATTTACAGTGGATGATCTGTTCCTTCTTTCACACATAATATTACATTGATAGTGCAAGGAGAATATAAATGCTGATAAACATGGTAAGAGAGAAAGGATCAACACATGATTAAAGAGGAAAATGAGTGGAGAAAGCTCTTTGTATGATACATGTGTAGATAACTTCTTTAAAAATTCCACTAAATCTGGGGTGGTCAATAAAGACAGGCCACTTATTCCAATGTTTACAGTGTGTGTAGCTTTGTGAGAGTACAAAGGAGAGCAGTACATGTGTATGTTTATATAGAAAAATATTACACGTCCTTACATTTTTCCTCTGTCAGCTGCCTTAACACTTCCCCAACAATCTTAAAAAAAACAAGACAATTTGTCATCAAACAATTTACTTTAGAATAACAATAGGTAAACTTACATAGAAAACTGCTGTGGCTAAAATATACAAGTGTGTGATCTCACCCCTTCAATCTAAGTTCTACTGCATAACTTGCATAAGAAACTAGGGATATTTACATGTATATATTACATGAAATGTAAAATTTTGTAGTTAATTTAAAATTAACAAGTTTAAATACCGATTTACACTAGCTTGTCTACACTTTTTACCTAGGTTGAATGAGACAGATTCAACCCAGGTTGAATACATATATTACCTACATTATGTACTAATTCTTGCTGAAAATGGATTTTAACCCCTAACATTATTATCAGTCTAGACACAAGAGGCCATTTTATAAGGCTTTCATAAAATAAGAATCAAAATATGTGTCTTTAGCCTCTTTTGTCAATCAGAGAACACATTATATATTATATATACCCTATTATAATATATCAAATCAGCCACTGAAGTCAACTAGTCCCAACCTGTCCAACACTCTGTAGAGCCTTGAGGTCATTTTCTGATTTGTCATAATCCTTTGTGAAGTCTTTCAGCTGTTCTCTCACTGAAGGAAGGAAAGGAAATTTTTATTCAATAAAACTGAAGATTAGTTTCCTGTGCTGAGAAGAGAACTTTGTGATATTATATGGTACTGTCTTAAAAACTGAAACTAAAAAGGGACAAATAATATGTTTCAATTTCATGGACATGGGCCATCGGCCATCTGCCTAAAATAATAATAAGCTTTATCTATCAATCTTACCAAGCTTAAGGACTGAAAGATTTGCAGTTCATCACTGAAATTTTGCATTAATTTTACGGCATTTAGCTTTTAATTCTGGACGAACTTTTAGTAGTAAATGTCACTAAAACATGGCCTTTTGTATAAAATACTGAGCCACAGTGCATGCCGCCGCGTAATCTAGAAAGTGGAAACCTAAAAAAATCAAGAAATCAAACACTGATGTAACAAACTTACTTTCTTTAAGCCTAGCATCGAGCTCTCGGTGCTCTAACAGCTTCTTTCTGTAGTCTGACAATGATTTTTCACGACGAGTATCGGTCTCCATTTTGGAAAAGTGACTAAGCAAGTGATTTACCCACAAGTCCTTGCAGCCTTGAAGAAAGTTAATGTTCCGCTGACCTATATACCGAGTGCTCAAGAACAGTAGTTACGTCCAGTAATATGTGAGTCAATTCCAAAAGTACCCATCCCCCCCCCCTTCCGGGCAGACCCCTGGTATTTGACATTTTTTTGGGTCAAATTCCCCGACATGAAAGCCCTCTCTTTGGTCAAATGCCTCACTCTCAAGGGATTCCTTAGGGGTCAAATTCCCAGGAGCGGCAAGATCCAGACCGGTTTCCGGAAACCTTTCCGTTGAAATTTTTACTTTTTTATAGTGAGACAATAAAAAAGCATGGAAAACAGAATTATTGTTCAGTGTCAAAGTCTGAGTAGTTTCCTGGGTAGCATGGCGCAACGGATCCTCCTACAAACTTATGCTTTAACGCTCACAAGTTTGGGATCTGGTCCGAGATTTTCTTGGTGAGTCCATTAGGCATTATTGCAGAAAGGGACACTTCAGTTATAAGGAGAAACACGTTACAATTGCATGTAACAATTGAATATATTCATTACATTGGTGTAATATAATTCAAACAACAGCCTCAGTTGTACCACAGATTGACAAAACCGCTCTTCAGTAAACAAGTTTTAAAGTATCCTGTAAATATTAAACATGTAATGTCTCTGCAAAAGTAGGCGGCAATCTCCTAATTGACAATTCTTGTAATATATACTTTTGTATTCTATTTTCTATTTTTATTATATAATACTTCACTGATTTCACGAGGCTACAAAATAGAAATGAAAACGATGCCCTGTTGCACCTTCTCGATTGATGAATGATGCATATTATTAGGGTATAAAAACTGCTGCGAAGTTTAATTCCGGTGCCAAATGCCCCGGGGTCGCGATCTGAGCAAGTGTCAAATTCCCGGATATTTGGGACTCCACTCAAGTCAAATCCCCGGGGTTGCCCGGGGGAGATAGACACTTTTGGAATTGATTCATACAAAATGTCCAGTTATTTGGTGACGTCACCATGGCCGGAACGTCGGCAGAATGTACAGGGCATGCGCAGAAAATCGTACGGCTGCATTTCCGCCGGCCTTTGGCACCCTTGACAACTTCGTACGAAAGAAACTTCCGGCTGACAAATTCGCAAAACTTAAGAAAAGCAGTGAAAAGTTAAGGTTAATCAAGTCAACTTTAGCTCATTATTCATAGCAGTACGTACCTTACACTTTTTAGAAATCGAGTGCACATGTATTCCCATACATTTTATTTAAATCACTCAGTCCCAGAGTTCCCACAGAAAATACAAGCTATAAACTTAGGTTGCCTGCACATGTGTTTAAAGCTTCTGTGGTAAGATACCTAGTACGTATCCTTGGGATTTGTAAGGGTAAAACATGGTACATATAGTTATAATGCCGTTGATAATGCGGGTATCAAGTTTTAGAGAGTTTTAATGATAGCAAGACCATAAGTAAGAGGGGACCTAGGACACTACCTTGGGATACTCCACATTTTAATACATGGGGGATGAGAGAGAAACTACTATTTACAGGAACATGTTGATGCGTGTTAAATAAGTAGGACTTACTTGTAAACCAATCAAATCCAATTCAGAGCACTCCAATACATGTACTGAAGCAAATCTAGTTAAGAAGAAGGCCATTGGTAAACAATGTGATACATCTGGTCTAGAGACATTCATTACACAATAACAGCCCCAAGTGGCAATAATTTAGTTAATTTTGCCGGTAAGTCGTAGCTAAGTGAACTGTTGAAACTTTTCTTGTCTTGCAAAACTGTAGTATCTAAAACTAGCCAAAGAAAACTAACAGACCAAATTTTCTAGCTTTCTTTGTGTTCTCTATGGGAATACAAGGGAATACAGGGAATATATAGGACAACAGGAATATATTGGAATACATGGTAATATATGGGAATACAAGGGAATACAGGGAATATATAGGACAACAGGAATATATTGGAATACAGGGAATACAAGAGATGAAAATAGAATACAGTGGAACCCCGATTTAACGATCGTCGATTTAACGATACTCCCAGTATAACAATATAAATTCTTCAGCCTGGCCAACGTTACAGTAAAATGTATGGTGCAGAACTCCGACTTAACGAGCTTCGGTATAACGATATTCCCGGTATAACGATAAAAATTATTCAACCCGGCCAACGCTACAGTAAAATGTATGGCGCAGAACTCCAGTTTAACGACCTTCGGTAAAACGATGTTCCCGGTATAACGATCAGAACGTAGCAGCCCGAGCGTAAAATATATCCGGATATAACGATAAAATTGGTATCACGTAACCTAAACCAAAAGGAATACCAAACACTTCAGAAGAGATGACAAAGCTTTATTCAGCTACAATAATTGCATTAAGGTAATTTCCTAAGACTACAAAAATTCTTCCAACAGTTTGCTATTAAAGTGAAATATATGGTAGACATTTATTCATTGTTTATCACTATTCGTTATTCATTATTTATCACTATTTGTTAACTCTATACCGATATATAACGATTTCCCTTGATGATCACCAGGCACATCGTTAAATCGGGGTTCCAGTGCAGAAGGAATACATAGGAATACAGGGAATATAAAGGAATATATTGGAATACAAGGGAATACATAGGAATACAGGGAACATAAAGGAATATATTGGGATACAAGGGAATACATAGGAATACAG
>JANRMR010098741.1:0-13217 GCA_025434825.1 Bergia sp. 'catenularis' | reverse complement strand
GTTTGTTGAGCTTCATAACCAGTTAGTTCTCTCAACTATGGTTAGAAGTTTGTTGAGCTTCACAACCAGTTAGTTCTCTCAACTATGGTTAGAAGTTTGTTGAGCTTCATAACCAGTTAGTTCTCTCAACTATGATTAGAAGTTTGTTGAGCTTCATAACCAGTTAGTTCTCTCAACTATGGTTAGAAGTTTGTTGAGCTTCACAACCAGTTAGTTCTATCAACTATGATTCAACACGATGAACTTTAGATCGCGCGTCCACTTACGAACAATTGTAATATAATGAGACAACATTTACTTTCTCTTTACAGAAAAATAAAACAAGAAGGAAGCAAGGTTTCCTTGTCCTGATCGATTGACAACATGAAAGCAAAACTCAAAATCCCGACTCCAGCTTTGCCAGCAAAATATCGTATCAAGTTAATTCTTGTAGCTCCGAAGCAGTTTTTTTTTCAATCGTTTACGGCAGTAAAACACACTGGTGTCGACATAACGAACTGTTATGGGACTGGGCAAATTACTTTGTTGTACATGTATCGTGGGTTCGTTAAAAACGAAACCCAGAAATAATAAAGTTAGTGAAAAATATCCAAACGGTCGTTTTGTCGGGGTTGCGATTCAGAGTTGTGATATATTTTGACACATCTAGAACCAACCGAGACAGTGAAGAGGCTAACTGATTGATGTTGCATTTGATTTCTTGCGTGATATACAGACCTATAGACTGAAACAAATCGTAACAAAACAAAAAGAATTAACAAAAATGAAATTTAAGCTACATGGGAAACGAGTTAACTAACGCAGTAGTGTTTTCTGAAGCGTTCAGTTCTCCAATTCTTCAGAAGAGCTCATTTATGTAATTTGACTGTCTTTGCTCTCTGACGCGCAGTCTTAAAAATTTGTCTTCCATTCAATTAAGAGACTTTAGAATGACTTTAGAACTAATGAACAGAATGCTCTTTGGTATATGAACAATATTGTAGATGTACTGACAGTGATAATATTGCTATCATGACAATCGCACGTGATCACTGGAAAGGCCGTAACTGTCCTGTCAGAACAAATAAAAGACCTAAAACTTCCGATATGGCGAAATGGTTGTGTTTGGCATAGTGGTTGATGTTCGTTATATCGGGGTAGACTTTGCCCTTGGAGTCCCCCAAATTCGGCTCGTTATACCAGAGTTTTTGTTAAATCGGGGTTCTAAGCCAAACAAATGACTGTAATTTTGCCGAGACTAATCAAATTACTTCATTGTACCGGGGACTTCGTAATATCGAGGTTTGTTATATCGGGGTTCTACTGTACACATGTATCTAGAGCTCTCAGTTTTATTTGTTTTCACACATCAGGACTGCAAATTTATTGTCGCCTGTTTAGCATTACAGAAAGGACACTTAAAACAAAATCAAAAGAAAAGTGAACATTGATCTTCGAGAGTTGAAAATGTTCTTCAAGTTTCATACAATGTACGTGCTGTCGCACCAGAATAGGAGTGATTCGATGGGAGTTGACAAGACTCCCCTAACATAAAAAGTTTCTCATCTACTTACATGATAATTTGAACATGATGAAATTTGATGAGTGGGCATGAGAAAGGCAGTTGTATGAACTGCTCCTTTGACAGTTACCCTTTTGCCCCAGTCTATCTAAATATTTTGACATATTGAATCCTAAAATCGATTATTTTTTTGTATAACTGATGAAATCAACACTATTAACTATTTTGAAATACTAAATTGAAAAAAATCATCGTTGCAACAAAGCGATATTTGCAAAGCATTTTGGGTGCTAATGGGTCTTTAAAGTTTGTTGTCACTCATATTAACTGTCTAGGTGTACACGGTTGGCCCTGAGTACGCCCACGCGGAAGCCAGGAAATCTCCTTCGTTGGATGGCAAGGTAGAACGTGACAGCCAGGGCAAGGAGATACGTTATCCAGTGATCCTGAGTCAGTATGAGAAGGAAATTGCCAACAAAGTGTGCACCGTTTTTAAAGTATGCTACATTCAAATGTACCTGCATATATATGCGTTGAAGTCGTTCTTTAAAACATAGTTAGTTGTCGTCATCTGCGTAATCAGCATCTTCAATAACGTGTGCGTCATTACAGTCGTTACGTGCATCATCATCTTTCCTTGTTGTGCCGGAATCCTCATAAAGTGTTCGTGGTTTCTCATCCACAGGGCACTCTATAAAAAACCCTCTATCGTTTCTTCAGATTATTTTCCACTTTTTTTACATTCTAGATTTCTTGTATCATGTCAAATTGGGTGTTTCAAACTGTTCCAGCACTCATCCTAACAGCAGCAATGAGTTGACCTTCCATTTAAACAAGGAGGACCAATGTGTATTTTAATAAACCTTGGTAAATTTCTTTTAAATGAAGATAGTGCTTTTCGACCGGGCCAAGTTGAATAATTGTTACCCGTTACAGATTGACGTATTTTCATTGATTAGGCTAAAAAGAACATATGAGGGGGAAGGATGAAGACTGACGACATTCATAACAGACATTCACTCTTAAAACGTGTTCTGTGATTTCATTTGAAAGTTTTCACAGGAAGCATCAGTCAGTTTCGGTGTATCCATTTAGAATACGAAATCTATTAATAAACGTTTGTACCGAGGGCATTACATGTATGTTGTTTTTTTCACTGATACAATAATAAAACGCTTACTAGCGTTGTGTTGTGTTGTGTTGTGTTGTGTTGTGTTGTGTTGTGTTGTGTACAAGTACGGTATTCACTGTATTGTAAATCCGTTTCGGATCAAAGAAATCAGATCCCTAAAAAAACCTTTTGTCAAGAAGCATCGCCAATAATATTGGAAGCAAAAAAGAAACAGCGTGATGAGTCAAAAGATCTTGTCAAAATCATAAAATGTCTACAAGTTTCTGATCACAATCTTTACTGAATTTTGAACATAAAGTTAGCATCAAAATTCAGTTTGATAACAAATAGTACTCTTATCATTTCCATCTGTGAAGTCTTTCATGCATTTTTTATTGAGGGAGTTTGACCACTTCACATTTATGTAAAAGGAAGAGATTACAAAGGCTGGTGAATTGCTTGGAAATCATCCCTTTTTGTAACTTTTTCTCTAATTAGCAATCTGTCTGTGGCTTCGATCTGCTGCGAACCCGCGGCAAGTCGTACGTATGTGATGTCAACGGATTCAGCTTTGTGAAGACATCAAAGAAATACTATGATGACTGTGCAATGGTTCTGTCAAGCATGATCCTGTTTGAGTTGGCCCCGCAGCTGTACATGCCATATAATCCAGACTATGGTATAGAGGATCTGCCTCCAGAGGAGCGAGAAGTTGAGGAGGGGACAGTGCTGGAGCTGAGGTGTGTGGTGGGTATTATCCGGCATGGTGATCGTACTCCAAAACAGAAACTGAAAATGGAAGTGAGACATCCCAAGTAAGTATTTCATTAAAAAGTAAAAATCATAAGTGCATACACTGTAAATTTGAATTGTACAGAAGACAGCAAATTGTTTCGTAAAAAGAAAAAATTATACTATCACAGCAACTGATCATCACTAGGATTCCTAAAATGTGTGCAATTCAACAATTGGTTTCGGCTCCATTAAATCCCAAACCAATATCAGAACATTTTAGGTGGAGCCACCCACTAAGTTAGCACAGTTACTGAATAACAACTAAAAATAAATTCTAACGGTTAAGGACGCCGATAAAACACGTTAGATTACGAAAGCAAACATGAACGAAATGTAAATTTCCCACGAAAACTTTGAACTCAAACATATGATGTTGCACCCTTGTCGGTACCCAAATATTCCCGCCACAATTCAATCTGAGTATAGCAGACTTTGCAAATTTCCTATCAAATTTCAATTCAAGCTAGAGCACACAGTGTAACATCCCGCCACTACTCCACTTCAAACAAGAGTACATACCATAATTTCACCGCGACATCTTTAAACGCTTGTAAGATAACTCGAAACTTTCAAAGGAAATAGGAAAAAACTCGAGCTAGCGCGAGGTTTTAGTTTCGAGAGTAAGTTGGTACGAAAATTATTTGAAGGGATACTGAATTTAATTCAAGTTTGCTGGAAGTTCAAGTTATCAAGCTTGAACTGCCTAAATGATGAGCTTTCCCAGTGGATAAACACCAGGGGAACCCATTTGTATACTCACTCTACATACAAAGATAGACTTGAGCCTGTCGCACACCTTTGCGACATCATGCGATTTTCATTTCATGCAATCAAAATTTCATGTTTTTCGTTTTCGTCGCCGGGAGCCGCACACACAAGCGAAAACGAGCAATTTCAATCTTTATATAATATATACGTAGAGTAGTGCTGCCATTTTGATGCCAAATTCATCGAAACGTGATTGCTAAGTCATCTCTTTTTCGTAGCTTCGAGAAATTCAGTCGATATGTTGCTCGTGTTCACCGCACACCTTTGCGAGAACAAGCGATTACGTGCGAATCCATTCGAAAATATCAAACAGGTTCGATTGATGCGATTTTTGTTTCATGTGTTAAAAGTTGCATCGCAGGCCACCGCACACGATGAAAAGTATGTTGTCGCAAAGGTGTGCGACAGCTCTTAGTCACAAGTAAAAGACACGCTTTGATTACATTCTCTATACAATCATGTAGGTTCATCGAACTCTTCAACAAATACGAAGGCTTCACGGAACATTATCTAAAGCTTAAGCAACCAAAACATCTGCAAGAGGTGCTGGATATTGCACGTGAACTTCTACAGGAAATTAAGGATGGAGAACAGTTGTTTGAGAATCCTAGCAAACTTCACCAGATCAAGAGTGTTTTGGAAATGTAAGTGTGCATTATGTGTTTGAGAAAAGGATGCCTACCCAAGAATACTTTAATTGAAGAACAAAAAAGAGATGTTTGCATAATGCTGTTTTTCGTGTTATGTCATAAAACTAGGAGGCGTAGCTCAGTTGGTTAATGCGCGGCCTTCGGAACTTGAGGTCCCCAGTTCGATTCTCGGTGACTCCAACGTCTGCGTCGACTTCCCTCTGATCCGTGTGGCTTTAGCTTTAAATACTCGTAAAACGGAGCACTGACAGAGAGAAGGGGGGAGGGGGGGGGGTAAAGTGCGCACCGAGTGCCACAAGTTTATCAGTTACATTACTGTCACGTGTTACTCTGGTTAAAGAAAGTCGCCTTACCATTACCTTTAAACTCATGGGTTATCTCTCTTTGGAGCTTGCAATAATATCATATCTCGAAAATAGGAAGCTAGTAAATTTGGTTTTTGTCAACTTACAAGAAGGGTTTTAACGTCTTGAACAATTTTCTGAAATTCCTGATCTTATGTTTCCTTATTACGGCTGAGCCCCAAGATCTAAAGGCATGCAAAATGTTTTGTCCTTTACGTGTAAACCTGTCGGCCTTTCGACTACAGTACTTCTCGATTCTTCAGTTTGGAAAATTTGCTGCTGAAGTTCTTTTTGCAAGAATTTTTTTTTCTTCCTAATACAACAGCTTAATAGAAACTCTTTGTTATACTGATATTTTAAAAACATTTTCTTTTTGCCAAAGGTACGGATATTTCTCTGGGATCAATCGCAAAATTCAGCTCAAGTATCTTGGACGTGTGAAAGACACAGAGAACTCTGGAGCAGACAGCCAGGAAGAAAAACAGGGTGGTGACAGCAAGAGTAGGAAGGAGTCTGGGGAGCAGTCATTGTTGCTGATTCTGAAGTGGGGCGGGGAGTTGACCAGTATGGGCAGAGCGCAGGCTGAGGAGCTAGGAGAAGCATTCAGGTACTGTAATGAGAATATGAATAACAATAACAATAACAGTGACAATTACAATGACGATGACGATGACAATGGTAACGACAATGACAATGACATTGACAATGACAAGAATGACGATGACGACGACGATGTCGATTACAATGACAATGACAATGATGATGACAACTGCAATGACAATAACAATGACAATTACAATGACGATGACGATTACAGTGATGACAATTGCAATGACTAACAATGACACAATGACAATGACATTGATAATAACAGTGACGATGACGACGACGATGTTGATTACAATGACAATAACAGTGACGATGACAATTGCAATGACAATAACAATAACAGTGACAATGACGATGACTGTGACAATTAATCAATCAGCGCTGACTTTGGCCATATTCTTCTTTATTTCCGTTTTTGCTGAAGATGGATGTACACTGAGAGTCAGGATGAGTATACAGGAGGTGGACTGTTGAGACTGCACAGTACCTACAGACATGACCTGAAGATTTACGCATCCGACGAGGGAAGAGTGCAGATGACTGCTGCTGCCTTTGCCAAGGTTAGTCCCACGATATCTGCTTTTCTACAGACGGAATGCAATTTGCCATTGTTGGAATTTGCCTCATTAGCTTAGTCTAGCACAATCTACCTTCAACTGAAGTAAACGAAAACTATCCATAACAGGCCCTTTATGGACATGCTTGAGGTCCGGCTGGGGTTACTATCTGGGACACAACACTCCTATTTGAGACACCCATTTCTTCTGAGCCAATATTAAATAAAATACCAGATTTGTAAGCATGTTCTTCATCTTAAACCCCTGACTTTTCTCTAACTTTTCATGACCTTTTACTCGACCCAAAAATCAAAAATTATGAAAATATCCCAAAAGTAGGTGAATCGAGGAAGCTGTTTGCGGTGCTATGGTTACATTTAACGACAAAACTCCCACAGATCTGATTTTCTATGACTTGCCATGACTATTTTGATTTTCCAGCTCTTCCATGCTTTGATTTTAAAATGTTTAGGTTCCATGACTTTTCTGGTTTTCCATGATTCGTATGAACACTGAAGTTAATCTTGGAATGAAAGGTTCATGGAGAAGAGCTTTGATAAACTTGGTAGGAATGAGAAGGTCAATAATCTATTTTGTCTTGAAATTAAGGGATTTCTTGCTCTGGAAGGCGAGCTGACTCCAATTCTGGTTCACTTGGTGAGAAGTGACAAGAACGTGACTGAAATGTTAGACACCTCAGTTGATGCGGCAAGAATCATGGGAAAGTAAGTGGAAACCCTCGCTCGTGACAGAACGGAAAATGGCCAACCCCCTTCCTAGGCCCTTTCCTCTCCTGAGAGAAAAATCCTGGTTGGGTTTGATAACGTTTCAGCCAGACGGATCTACAGTATATAGAATTAGCGCGTATGTGCGTTCGTTTTGATGAATACAAAATATTTCCACGCTCAACCAGGCTAAATTAAAATAAAAAGGTTTCTTAAGCACCCTTCTCTAGTTTACTTTATTTGTTAGCTCCAAGAATCTGGGTGCCACGTGACCGAACGCAACCTGGACCATTCTCTCAGGAGATAAAAGAACCTTTATGTTATAAAATTTAATTGCAAGTGGACAAATATGCGTAAAACCCAGTTTTAATGTCTTTAGTTTTGCTATAATTACACAAAACTTCCGAGATAGCATAAATCAACTAGTGTTGAACAGCCGAGATATTGAGGAAGATGTTAGTTTTCTTGATCAAATATTTCTTGTTCCAATACTACGGTTTACTTGCAGAGTAAAACACCATCTTCATGAGATACTTCACAAGGATGACGGCTTTAAAGAAGAAGACTTTGTGAAGGTATGTGCCAAGTTTGCTTCTTTGGTTAACGCTCAGAAGGATTCGTACAGGTCATGTTCAACTTTGCATTTTAACAAAGTGTAACAGTGTTATTTGTTTCTTAGTACTGAGCAACTGAACTTCACTTATTATCTAATAACAACAAACCCCTTTGCTTTTGAAGTAATTTCATTTATCTTTTGTTTCGTCCTATTTACAACTCATGATTGCATATTATTTATCAGCTGGCACCAACCAAGTCAGATTCACTGCTTGATGCCATGAAGAAAGTGAAGAATCCAAGGAAAATGTGTGAGAAATTACACTCGCTTGTACAAGGACTGACCACACAACTCAAAGAGATGATTAACGATAAAGTCATGGACTCGAAAAGTAAGATTGCTTTATAAGATTGGAACAGTGATTGTGTGAAGGGGGAGCAAATTTGTCATCCAGTCATCAAATGTGTTTGAAGGTCTTTAAATGGTTAAATAGCATGTTAAAAGTGTACTAACAGTGTCTATGGGACGTCACATTTTAAAAAGATTATGGCAATCATCAAATATTGTTTATGTTTTCAACCAGAAACTTTATCACGATGGTCACATACCACATCTTTGTTAATGCTTTCCTTAGTGTTTGAATGTATAGATCTCGTCGTGAGTCGCTGGGATCATACAATTTTTTTCTGTTGAATATACTTTTCACTTCTTTCCCACACCGTTAGTCCATGGTACCGCAAAAAGATTTTGGATTTTGGATGAACTGGTTTGGTTTCAAAAATTATGATTTATGCATGTAACTAGAGGATGTTACACGGGAGCGTAAACATATGAGTTTTATTTTCAAATGATAAGAACGATATATTATGGGAAAGAGCACATTGAGTGAAAACAATATTGTTTTTAACACGAGAAAATAAAATTCATTTCTTGAAGCCGCCATGTATGTTTTCTTATTTATGTAGACAAATTACAGGAATGTTCGTAAAAATCTTCGGAAATAATCATAAAAACTTCGGAAAATGATAGGAAAATCTTTGGAACTCGATGTTATCACCAGTGAGGATACGGAAAATAAGCCACATTTTTTCCAGTAAAACGCTTGTGTTTATAGAATAATGAGACCTTGTGAACTCTTGGCCCAGCTGCAAACTTTGCAGCTCATTGTTAGTGCAAGATTAATCAGTGTCCTCAGTTATTCCATAACAAGTTTACTCAAGATGCTATCATTGTGTCTTCTTCCCCTTGTAGAAACACTAATAAGTTTTAAGGCTTATTCAGCCATAGCACTGACCCTGTTGAGTGGGAGCTTTTTAAAATGCAAAATTTGAAGAAAATATGAAGTATTCTTATTTCTCCATTTTCAGGCAGTTAAATATATAAACTATTCCTGTACACGGTGACAAATTCATGATGTTGGAGTGATTTAAGTGGTCACCTTATGACCGATTAGGGCGCGAGATGCTTGAAAAATGTAGGGCGAATGTTGGAGATTTCAAGCGTGCTTTCACTGTTCCCAGTAGCCGAGTTAAATGTTTTACAACATCCTTAGGGTGTTTTTGTTGTTATTTTCAGAACCTTATCTGTATCATGGCGAGTCCCTAGAGATGATGACTCACAGATGGACTAAGCTTGAGAAGGTAGGTAAATTAGAAGAGGCGATCCTGTAATTGCACTAAAGTGAAAACAAACTTGAGTTGCCATATCACACAAAAATGGATCAAGTTTTCACGGAAATTTACTGTTGTTGTTGCTGTTTATGAGTGGTGAGCATCCAAACCTTAATGACTACCCACTCACTCAAGTGTTCACTGTCGCACAGTACCATCGTAATTACGCACGTTCAGCTCCCATCTGGCCTTGTAGCTCAGTTTCAGAGCAACGGTAATTTGTTGCAGAGGTCGTGGGTTCGATTCCTACCAGGGTCAGAGTTTTCTTTCTCTGTGTAGGACAATTCCTTTCTGGGGCTGTCGCTCAGGAGGAATTACTTGGGGTATTTGTGCAGCACTTCAGCTTATCATTTTTAATCCACAATATAACTGTTGTTAAAAGGGCATTTTCACGGCTTGCGCATACTTGAGGTTTATTTACTAGAACACTCAGTTGTAGCTAAAATATTTTTAAGCAGGTATTGTTCAGATACCAATCTAAGTTTTACCACAGGCAAAAATCACGGATGGTTTGTTTTAGACGATGACAAAGTTGGTTTGTTCTTATTTGTTCTGTTATGGACCATGTTATAAGTGATGTTTCGGTCCGGAACACAAAGTAATAAATACATCAAACCGGGACAGACGTGATTCATCATTCCTCAAAGGCCCCTTTGATGGGTTAAGATGTTTTCTTATAAGATTTCTTGGAAAATAATATAAAAGACCGAAGTTCTGAAAAAGAGAAACTTCAATGATTCAGCCATGAAAGAGCTCCTTTAAAGTTTGGTGAAGGAAGAGAAAGGCTGGGGTATTTGTGTCTTGGCTAGCTTAGAGTTGGTGATATTAAAACACACTGCAACCTTGAAAAGTGATATACTGTAAAGTTTCGTTTCGATGAATACTCTGGAGACCAGCTCCAAGTGCCTATCTTAACCATTTATCAGGTTGTCGGGCTTAATTGGTTGATTTGTTTTTGTAGTTTTTTGTTTTGTTTTTTGTGTTTTATTTTCGTCTTTTTCCTCCTCATTTACCGATCAATGGGGTTCTAAAGGTCTTTGAAAATCCTAGAAAGTCCTTGAATTTTCGAAAATAATTGAAGGCCAGGAAAGTTCTTTCAAAAATGAGTTGAAGTCCTTGAAAATCTTTGAAAATTTTGATTTTTTTTTCTATTATTTAAGAAACTTTAAGCGAATGCTGCATGCTTGATAAAATGGACGAACCTTCATGCACCACAAACAAACCAATACCCCATTTCAAGTGAACAATAACATGAAGTCGAGGGTAGGTGCTAAGAAATACAGCAAATGTATGGAAACTTGGCACCTGACCTCGACATCATGTTATTGTTTGCAGGAACTGAAACTTAATTCGGAATTGGCCGATTGAATTGCTTTATTACCGTAGTATTGTGTCTGTCCTAATGTTACATTTTTATTTTATCTGCCGTTTTTTGTCACAGAACGTAACCGTCTGTCTTGTTTCATTAGGACTTTAAACTGCGGAACGGCGATTTTGACATCAGCTTGATTCCGGATTTATTTGACTGTATTAAGTATGATGTTCAACACAATAGGTGAGTGGGAGGGCTCAAAATGAATGCCAGTGCAGGTGGTTAGTGATTGACATGATTCCAGTTTGGTGACTTGATTGACCTTAATCGTTGACACCAGCTTAGGTGACTAGTGAATTCAAGAAATATAGGGTTAACATCAATTTAGCTGATTGGTGATTAATGTTTACATAGTGATTGACTTAAGTGATTGAAACGAGTTTCAGCAGTCACTGATTCACTGACATCAGCTTTGGTAGTTAGCGTTTGACATTAGTGACTGATGCCAGTTTAGATGATTAGTAATTAACATTTAATTAGTGATTTACGGAGTAATGATTGACATTTGTGATTGAGTCCCGTCCATCCGTCCGTTCGTAAGCGTGAACATCGTCTCCAGGCCCCGAGCATGCCTGACCAAGAGGGCCTCAGTTCTAGGCCCCAGGGTCTTCTCGGTAAAACCATCGCAACATTGTATCGTTCAATTTTTTCTTCGTTCTTGGTAAGTATTCACAGCTATTATTCAGTGAAAAATCGTTTACAGTTTATCAGAGCTTTCAGTAGCGTTTGTGTGGAAAGGAATGCCGTGTTTTGGCAGTTTTTTTTTTCAAGTTTTAATTAGGTCACGGTTATCGACGAAACATGTGGCCATGGCACCACTGGCACCTGTCTGAATGAGTCGCACCACCACTCTCAGTACATTTGAATTTGTCAAATAAATAATGCTTATATTGCAGCACTGTGTGTACATTTCTAAAGTTGTTAGTTATGAAATTAGTTAAACAAAAAAGTCCAAACTTCCAAATCAACTCCAGTACATTTTATCACCGTTGTTTGTTTGTTTTTTCCGTTCACCAAGCGCCATTTAGCGATATAGTACAAGTTTTGTTACACAGATATGTTGTTTACCCTCTACTAAGTTAAACTTCGTTAGAATAAAACAGTTGTGTTAGGGTTATTGAATTTCAGACTTTTTGCATTGTGGTATTTAGCAGTTTTCATGAGTACCAGTGCTTTTGTATTTAAGTTTCACGTTTACTGACCTCTGTGACTGGATAAAAATCCTTTTAATAAATTTAATTCCTAAGTAAATACAATAGTGTATTTGCTTTAGTTTTAGTTTGGTTTGTGACTGGCTGATAGGGAAGCCATTCTCTATAAATTTTAGTCGATATTGATTAACTAGCTACCACTAGTTTAACGACTTACATAATTAAAGCGTTGGGTCACTTGATTATAAACAATACAAAATTACAAGCACTGTAGACTCGAGTACCATTGGGTACCTATTTTTGGAAGTGTGAAGTAGATGTGAGTCCATGACTCCCCCTGGTTTACGGGGACAGCACACTAACCAATCCTAGGTTAACCGCCAGCAAAGTGTGCTACTCATTTTCAGCTGAGTCGGATCACAGGGGCAAGTCAAATGTGATTCAATACTGTTAGTTGTGCTAGTTAGTTAGTTAATTAGTAAGTTCTAAAAGTTAAGTCAAGTGGTCACCGCAGTCGAAGGCCGCCCGAAGGCTCCTTTTTCTTTAGCTACGTACTATACCACAAGGGTAGTGGAGGGCGCTACTCCTTTCCCAAACTTTACCCCAGCATGCTGGTACTCGTTTATACAGCTTAGCTGTGCTTTGCTAAAGGACACCACACAGTGGTCAGGGCGGGGTTTGAACTCACGACCTTCAGGTTACGAGTCAGACTCGCTAACCACTCGAACTCGACATGTTAGTTAGTTAGTTAGTTAGCTAGTCAGTTAGTTAATTAGTTAATTAGTTAATAGGTAGTCTGTCAGTAAGCCATTTTGTTGTCCACATTCGCTTTAACTGTTTCGTATTTTTATCTATTTCATTACCCTTCTATCAGAGGTTTTATTAATGTAGGCAACGTTGCAGCTCTGTATAATCCAGCTGTGTAGTTAATTTGTACTTTTTTCCCAATATTGTATAATTAAAGTGATTAAAGTATATGTTAAAGAAATTGAGTGCATATAGGTAAGACGTAAAACTGGGTCAGTTTAATAAATATTTACTTCATCTTTAAGGTTTATAAATACGATTTCGTAGTACAGTCTAAAACTGGCAAACAACTTCAGTTTGATATAGACCGGCAGACAGCTAAGCTCATCGCAAAGCGTTCTCATCTCAGTCTCTCAGTGTGTTGTGACAGTCAATCTTTATGTATGTTTACTGGGAGCCCTAATATTTTTCTTTCCATCCCTTATAGCAACCTAGGCCTAAATAACACTATTGAATTGTACAACTGTGCCAAAGCTCTGGCAGATATCGTCATACCACAGGTAAGAGTGACCAATTTATCCTTCAATTATATCCATTTTGAAATCACTAGTGATTCCTGCAATTTGATTGGTTCCCAACAACAGGATTTTAGCATAAATCT
>JANRMR010098630.1:0-13412 GCA_025434825.1 Bergia sp. 'catenularis' | reverse complement strand
GAAGGGGGGAAGAAGATGAGCGCAGAGCAAGTGTCGAAGCTCGGAGGCATTTTACTCTGGAAAAGATATTGGAGTTTTAACTTTAGAATTTTCTAACATTGCGTCCAAAACATCAAACTATGTAGAATTGTAACAGTAAAATGTCCAAACAAGAAAATATTAAAATACGTAATCGTTTTTCAGTTTCCAGTGCAAAACTTACTACGTAAAAGAGTTAAGAAGGTAAAAGAAATATACTACAACTGGGCATAAATAACTGGGTACCACACCAATAACGCTACTTGAGTCCGTTTCATAGCGTATTGATACTTAGATTATTATAAATTACTTTAATCTTTAGTACACTGTTGCGATACTCGATATATCTTTCTGGAAAGACCGTATAGAGTTTGAAAGGTATCTCTTCCCTGGGCCATACTTTCTACAAAATGTAAGTAAAAGACTCCAGTCCCGCCCTCTAACATTCTCCTCGTATAACAACTAGGACAATAAATAATTACCTGCATGTACTTTTTCATGGTCTAATTGCGTTTAAACGTTACAAACTGCAGGAAACGATCGAGTTCTACTATTAACACGCTACATGTTGGGACGAAAAGCTACTGGAAGTTGGAAGACAAATTTCCCTTAAAAGTTAAAGCAATGTACCTCAATAGAAAACGCCAGACAGCATAGAGCCCTCTCAAAATCTCCCATTCCCACAACTTTCAGTGTTTCCAGAGTAGAGGAGTCCCATATTCGTACGTGAGGCTGGGAAAAGAATAAAATACAAGTAAAACACGAAAATAGGCCACTTTCGACATATAACAACTCAATCTCAAACAATAATCATGAACACTAGGCTCAGGCAAATAGAACATATAAACTCTACATTTTATTCCCCAGAGCCTCGTGTTGATGTCTATTGTTCGAGACTGGAATCAGTTTAATATATTGAAAGCGGCCTATAAGAATATATAGCTTTCGTTGAATGAAATGTCAACTCGAAGAGCTATAAACTTTGTAATGGTATCATACATAAACTTGACACCATATTTTGATATATAGCTAATTCAAAAAATGGCATCTGTCAAGGGCAATACCAAGCACGAATGGGCTTATGGGATCCCCGTATTTTACGCTGTGTACCAAATGCTGACCAGTACATGAAGTAAACGAAAGCAGTAAAACAGGAAAACAAGTAATAGCGAATAATCAACGTTAAAGTTGTTTTAATCGTTACCGTTTGCCTCTTCCGGGCCCCATAGACAGTATCAGAGAAGAAAAAGTTGACTCAAGGACAAGCTCTCAGAAATACCAGTCACTTTATAATGAACGACTGGTGAAAATTGGATGAACATTTGCATTGAAAGTTTTTTTCTCCATTTATGTGATGTTATGTTTTAACAAATCATCAACATTTTTGGTCGGTCAGACGAGAGTAAGCAGAGAGAAAGTAAACTCAAACTTTACCTTTCTCATGATGCATGTTTTTTGAAATCAAGTTTACGTTTTGGAAATATAATTGTCTATAAATGGTGAAGGCATAGACTACCCACTATAAATTAATAATAATAATTAATAATAATAATAATAAAATGATTAATAATAAATTAATTAACTGAAAAGGGAATATGTCTTTTGGTTAGGTTAAGTTAGGATGTTTCAGCCTTATTTAATTTTACCATTTTAATGAATTTGTAGAAATCACTGACACTTAATTTTCTTTTAATTCATAAACCCCGATGTTATCAAATCTCCTTCCAAATCAAGTCGGAGTGCAACATAGCCAATACCAGAAGAAGACAACAAATATGTTTCGAAACATTCATTTAAATTAATGTTTAAACGTTTGTTGAGTTTCTAAATTAGTATTTGTACTTGAAGATACTTATTAGACTTCAAAATTCAGCAACCTTGTTCCCAGGGCTTTTCTCTAGCAAAATGGAGGGGCGGGAATGAGGACCTGGGAATGAGGTTGACAATTTATTTATATGATGTTCAACGTCTTCAATTCAGTTCTATGTACTGACCGTACTGGATCAAGTTTGACTAAAGAAATGCTCTGAAATCTAGCCTGAGCAGTTTTTCCTTTGATATGAAAGTTTCGGCCATCAAATTTTTGTCGGCGACATAAAATTTTCTCATTTTTTCATTAGCATCACAAAAAGAGCAAAACGTTAATGTTGGTAAATGAAATGTGATAAGGTAACTGTACCAGTATCTGCAAAGATTCTCCCCAACCTGTTATCCTTAAATTTTTAGTACCATAAAATCCTTACCCTCCCCTCCTCCTTGTCGTGGCCTGCCACCTGCCCGCTGGCTACTATCACCTTATTTGGATGAAGGGCGATGCTACAAAAACAATAACAAGAACAGCGTTATTCAAAGCCTGTACTTCACTGGTTCAGCTTTTGTTCTGTTACAAGCCTAATTACATGACTTACGTATAATGTGTACTGAAGTCGAGTTTATTTTTCATTTACATTATGGATTTTCTAGAAAAGACAACCAGATAGAAATATTTCAGTTATTGTTATTAATGAGTCTACCAGCTCGTTATTAGCTGTTTAAGACAAAGGTTTCTTTGTTTCATGTCTTGAAGGTGTTTGAATTTGAAATGGTTTGCCTGTAAACATTCCGTCAGCTGAAATCCGCCTATAACATTGGTAACAAGAGCAACAACGAATAATTAAATCATCTTGAATATGAGTAATCAGGTGAAGGAGATCGTCAGGAAGACAACACCAAACTGCAGGAGACTTTCTTTATAACTGAAAAGCTAGTTTTGGTGTAACGACTCACAACTCACCATTTAACATCGTCATTGTGCCCAGTGTAATGTCGCTGGGTCCCAGTCTTCCCGTTGTACAGCACCACAACGGCTGCCATGTTGTACATAACCTCACCTGTGGGTAGCTGGAAAAGATTGTTGCGACAGTCGCGCCCGCGATACCCATAGCTTGAAAACAAGTTGTTAAAGAAAACTTAAACACCTTAGACACTGAGAGGTATCTTATCCAGTACTGTTGAAGAATACACAAGCTGTTTTAATAACACATTCATTATTCTAATCTCCCAAGACATTTCATATGATAGCATGGAACGTTTATAAAAATGATACGTTCTGTTATTTATATGATTAATTAAATAGCTTACTCAGACTCGTCAAATTCGAGTGTTGTAACCATTAAAAAATACAGGATATATGTTAACAGGAAGCAGATTAACAGGATATGTAGATAAATGCACAGATTGATTGCTTACAGGAGTTTACAGACGTAGAATTTGCATTAGATGGAGGTAAACTGTTCCTCTGTTTAATCTTTCTAGGATAGAAAGAGATCTTAAATTAGTCACAGGAGCAGGTAATTATTATAAAAGAATGGTCAGCGAGTCTATATCTTGTGTTTTGGCTGTGGATCACTAGCTATAGAAGGCTGCTTTCTTCATGGACCAAGCAGTTTCTTTTCTTTCACATGAGCAGCAGGGGAGCGTTTGTTCCGTCTAGACTCAAGGGATCTCCAACTCAAGGTCTCTATCATATCAATCACACTGTTATCTTACCCATATCGCCACAATACCCATCGGGATGCACGTCGTTGTACTGCTTCTATGTCTTGATGTTCTTGGCGTTGTATAGATCCCAAACTGTGGTAGTCAGTATTCCAATGATGGCCTCCCCAGGCTACATTAATTTTTGCCTTGTCCTTGATCTTAATAATAGACAAGATTATTTAAGAATGCAAGGTTCTGTTGTTTTTCGATGTGACTTTTGCTACGTGTTCGTTCCATCCGAGGTCATATGGCAGGTGAACTCCGAGGCATTTGGTGTGTCGTATAGTCTTCAGGGTCTTACCATGAAATGTGTATGGGAATACACCAGTGGTGTACATTTACATGACACTCTCTATTACATATCAAGCTAATTTTTCCAAAAGCCAAGAAGTCGTTTCCAACAAATGCTCCCTTCTCTCTTCATCTGAACGAAATCAATCCCATAAAGAAGATAATTTCAAATAACACAGTACAACCAAGGATACATCCAATCCAGTTCCATTGTTGCATCTGGTGCTTGGCCTGCATTCTTCGCTTCCTTGAAATTGCTGGGAGCATGTGCATTAATTGCGCGACCCCGGATGTACATTTTGATGGAGGTTTCGTCTGGGAATTAGAGAGTTAACAACAATGAGAGAACAGTTAAGCTGAAAGACCATGGGCAAGAAAACTAATATCTTTCGATTCTATAAAGAAAGTAGTTCGTTTGTATGCTTTGGCATTATGATAACTCTTTTTTTGTTCTGTTTAGAACCACTTGTCATAATGCAGCAATTTCAAAAGCGCATTGGAACACTAATATAGTTGGTGGTAATTACATTGTACGAAATTTTCAGGACAGCAAACCGACGCACACCTACGACTTTGACTTTGTCTTTTTGCTAGGCAACCACGCATGAGCACAAAATTGGTTTCAGTAAGAAATAAATCTTAAATAGGCTTGGTTGTGAGTAATTTTTAAATGTTTACAGTTCGTTGTTAAGAGCCGGTTAAGAATTCACAGTAGAAGAAAGTGGAAGTGACCAGTAAACCTTTACAAATCTTGATCAATTGAATCCCATCCAAATTCTTGCGAGTAACCAAACTCAAGGTTAAATATTATTTTACCCTATGTATACAATATTCTTTAAAAATTTCTATTCTAAGTCTGATGTAGCCATGGCTGTCTCCATTTAACAATTATGGTGAGTCTTTTTATATGGTAGGTTGAAAATCTGCGTAAATATCCCAAATAGTTCCTTCTGACCGCTAGCCCTAGAAAGGAAATGGACCCATGCCGGGAATGAGAAAAAAAAATTTTGACCCCGGCGGGGTTCGAACCTACATTCCAATAAAACTGTTTGTTAGCGCTGAGCGGCCTCTTCATTTACATAACTAGTTCCCATTTAGGATTGTAACTCAGTTCGCAGAGCAAAGCTGATCTGTTCCGGAGGTCATGGATTCGAATCCCGCGAGGGCCATAGATTTTTCTCCTCTCTTCGAGTAGGCTATCGCTTAGAAGAGATTATTTGGAATAACTGTACAGCATTTCAACTTACCACCTTAGAAAATAACTATAACTGTTTATTAATGCTGAGCGGCCAAATGTTACTAGTTACTCCCACACTAATGTCTCAATTTAAATCTACTAAACAGACGTGCAGATATAGTGCTACACAACATTCAACTTACCTTTTGTTGTTACTTCTTCTTTACCGATGTAGCTAAAAGGAAATGAATTTGAAACATCAAACTTATATGTAACAAATCACATTACAATTTAGTTATTCTTCTTCTTAATTAATGAGATCTAGTGTGGAGCACTGAAATTTGTTACACAAAATTGTAAGATAAGAAGGCAAGCATTCAATTGTCGTTGAGACTGTCTTAACTGGGCTTTGGGTAGGTCAAGCTCTGAGGGTGCAGGATAGAGGGGGGAAGGGAGGGAGGGGGGTGGGGAATTCGGGCTTCACCTTTTAAAGTTTTCTTGTAAGGAACCCATTTTGAATTTGGATTGTCCTATTGTTTTCAAAGTTTAAAAACATTCAAATCACGGTTAATTGTGGTTTCTATTCTCTTTTACTTCAAAAATGTCAACAGTTTCTTTAATTCACAAAAATCAAATTTTCAGTCCACTTGACATGTCAACAAAACTTAATTACCATGGAAACACTGTGCAGCCGACCTTGATGTATGACGGACATCCAGGATACCAAAATTTCATGACGTCAGCACAAAGCGTTTTGGAGATTTAAAAGAGAATGTGACAAGGGATAAGATGGGGCTAACAGACAGATTCGTCACCCAATCAGTTCCAAGATACTAAAATAAAATAATTCATCCTAATTCTGAACTTGATATGTAAATCATTCAGCAACGCTTTTGGTGTCCAGTTATGATGGATCGTAATTGTAAAACTGGTCTAACAATAGAAAATAGGTTTGAACTGAACATTTTTAAGACCAATTCATATATACGCTGAAAATTAGCTTTTCGTTGACAAACAGGATTTAATAATTAAAACTTGCAATTTATTTTAGTACATTTTTCAAATACAGAGGATGGTTTATTGAAAAAGAAGCCGGCGACATTAAAATGTTGTTGTTGGACTTTGAGCAACAGGTGAAATTATCGTTTACCTCTAGAAAGGTGAATTTACGAAAAGATGACGAAACATTTTACAACTTTGCATAAAATAGATTCAGCTAGAAACCAATTTAAGAGCACACTACTAATCCAGCCCCTTTTGTAACATTAGCAAAACAGTGACGGAATACCCTCCAGGTGATCGGACATTTATCACGTGCTTGGAGTTAGTCAATCAGCGCGCGCTTTCAGGTCTGCCCAAAAGGCACCATCCCATAACGCGCTGCGAGATTAGTCACGATCGCTGTTGTTTTCTCGTTTTGCTAAAGAAACAAATTCCGTAAAATGAACTATTAAACAGACAAGTTCTGTAATTACATTCAACAAAGAAGTTGCCATATAGCCCATCTACAACTTTAGTTGATAAATGCATTTTTAAAAACATAATGAGTTTTGATAGTACTTTGAACTGTTTTAAAACCAACGACTGTAATTTATAATGGCGGCCATTTTGAGACCATTTTGTGCGGGCGCGGCTTTCTGGGATGGTGCCATATGATCAATTCAATCAGGCGTTCATTGCACGCAAGAGCCGATCACCTGGCTAAAATCTTATGCATTAATTGTTAGAAATTAAAGGATCGCTAAGAACTTACATATATTTCCATGGTCATTATGCACTTTTTGGCAAATGTAGTCAATGTCATATTTCCACAGACGTCATTTGATTGAAATTTCCGTTATTTATATTCTCGTTAACCGAACAGTTTTTGTACTAGATAGTGGCTGTCTATGAAAATGTTGTAACATTGTTCAACAACAGTGGGTTTCACCTCCGTCATAAATCCATTATCGTGGAGCAATATTAAACGTTTTTATACGGCACGATCTACATGGTCCAACTCCCCTGTTGAAAAGTCCAGTACCCAAAATATCTAAAACTAACGTGTTTGCTAAGAAACCATTTGAGAGCAGACAAATATTTCGCCCCTTTTACAGGATATTTTGAAGCAAACCAGGTTGAAAATGATGTACTATATTTTTAACTTTGCAATTAGCTATCTCTGCCAATATTATTTCAAAAATTTTAGCTTGATTTCTACAACAATATTTCAATGCAGCACTATTATCGGACTTGTCTTGCATAGGATCTTGTGATTGGTCTGTTTATTACCGTGATCACTGACTTTTTCTCCTTGCATTTTTGATTTAAACATTAGTTTGACTTTATAAGTAGGATATAGGACCAAAAGCCAAACGCAAGCAAATATAAAGAGCTTGAAAGCCTTTTGCCTTTGTGCAGCTCAAATACTTCCAAAGTGCTGTATAAAGTTTGCGCTTTACATTTTTGTTGTATAACGGTTAGTTTTTGTAGCAGATGGAACACAACCTCTCAGCGCTGAATACCGTGTGTAGAGAGTCTACACGCAAATACATCAGAAACATTGTTACTGTTAAGGCAACCACACCATTACAGAAGACACGGGTCAATTCGTTCTTTTTGTGTAATATTAAGCCAAGCGTTTTGCTCTATTGTACAATCCTGACATATATATTCAAAATGATTAATATTAAATATATTAACGCCAGTTCTTTATATTCTTCATTCAGACAGCTAGCAACTTTCAATCTTTTGACTTTATCATCTTATTCCATTACCTTTTCGTTTTGCTATACTTTCGACATTGTTTTTATCTTAAAAGATTTGTAAAGTGTCTTGGACTTTCTTTACAAGAATATAAGTGCTTTAGAATAAAAAAAATTATTATTGCGTGATAAAGTTATCACATTATATTCTCGACGAAAATCATATTTTCTACACACTGAAGAAGACATTTGGAACTTGGCGTCCGCAAAGTTTACTTACCTGTTTGATACCGATCCCTTTATATTGAGGTTAGTACTACCAGTGGAACATCGCTTCCTGTGCCCAAAAATGAAACAAAATTGAAAACAGCTTTGTTGGTACTAAATTTGATGCATATTGAAATGCCAATTTAATTTTAGCTGAAACCAACAAAAGCTATTTTGCTAATAACGGTAGAATGGAGACATCCAATCAGAGTGGAAGCACAACTTAATAGCTGTATAGAATAACGCAAGGCAATAAAGCAAAGTCATTTGTTAATTCATCGATTTATGTATGCATGTGATAGGCTAGTCTCAAATGGAGACAGTCACGGGAAGTGATGCTTGAAATACTTCGGACGTATTTCTTCAAAAAAAATTAAAAAATATCTGGCGAATATTTCAACTAAACAAGCATAGTAATCTTTATACTTGAGTTTAGTTACTTGTCGTATGTCCTTTCCGTTTTGGAATTTTCGTTCCGTGTGTCAAACTCTCCTTTAAAATCTTGGACACTCAAGCACCTCCTTCAAACTCTTTTAAATAACCAAATTCAAATTCTATATTCTTCAGAAATTTCTATTTTTATTGACGAAACCTGTCTCTCGTTTCAGGCATGCGCGTTACAGTGACTGTTTTCCTTCACAAACATTTCGCTCGTTGGATGGCTTGTTCTGCCTGCCGACAGTGCTTGTAAAAATTGCTTCATTCTGTTCATAAGTCTGCTAAAACACTGTTATTCTGCTTGCATTCTGTTCAGTAAAATCTTAACTTTACTACAGCTGTTTCACTTGGGATAAGATTGGTTTATAGTGTGTATGACTTTTTCAAAAACTCTCTAAAACCAAGTAACTACAGTAGAAAGTGATATGAAACACAGCCTTGGACGAGTTCTGATACATGTTACTAGGATTTACTTATTTTAATTACATCTCGTTCATGTTTGCTTTCGTCACCTAACGTGTTTTGTTGGAGCCCTTAACTCTTAGAGTTTACTTTTAGTTGTTATTCAGTAACTGTGCTCACTTAGTGGGTGGCTCCACCTAAAATGTTCTGCAGTTGGTCTGGGATTTAATGGAGCCGAAACCAATTGTAGAATTGCACACGTTTTAGGAATCCTACTGATGATCATTTGCTGTGTTACTATTTTATCTTATTTGGGAAACGATTTGTTGTCTTCTGTACAATTCAAATGTGTTTTGACCAACTAAGTTTGATATGGTATGTTTTTCGCCATAGAGCTGTGTGTAAGGCTGACGTTTCAAGCGCAAACCCTTTGTCAGAGCAGACCAAGGCGAAAAACATACCAAATCAACCCTTGTTGATCAAAACGCGTAACTGGATCAGCTGACTCGCCTACACAGAGAAGCAGCTTTTTCAAAGTACTCTTCCAGTTCTGATACATATAGATATGAACATCTTTTGATCAATGTAATCATCATCAGAAAGGATTAGCTCCGAGATGCTAGAGAGACAAGTGTAAAAGAAACCGAAAATCTATTGATATTAATTACAAGGTTATGTAATGTCCGATGCCTCAGATAGTGCGACGACACCAGAGGGCAGTTCACATCTCCGAGAGGAATGTGAGCAAGTGTGGGTGGACTGGGTTTGGGATTGCCGGGCTTGTCTTGGGTTGGTCTTGTTCTCCCGGCTCAGCCACTGTGGTTGCCTCGGTAGCTCAGTTGGTTAGAACGCCTGTCATGTCATCGGGGCAGTTTGGTTTTTTCATTCTCTGTTTCTCTTACGCTTGTCTCTGGTTAGTCCCTAGCATGTCAGAGTTATTCTCTGATGACGATCACAGTTCTGATACAGTTTCACTGGTCGAGATAACACACTGATAAACAAGAACCCAACGCAAAAGATTTCATTTGTGTTAGAGAATGTAAGTTCTGTTTTTTTTTCTTTGTTCACTGCAGTTTTGTTACTGATTAAATTCCAACAGTTATAGGGGTTAAATTCTCGAATTCTGCTCATAAAATTGATTGTTCGGCCAGCCTTCTGCCCATTGCCCGAACGGCAGAGCAATTCTGCTTGAAATTCTGCCAGCAGAATTACTTAACGCCTTGCGTAGGCGTAAATAAAAGGTGTAGAAAACTTAGCTTATCTAATCAAATTTATACAATAAATAAATGTTGTTTAAATATATTTATAGCAATAGAAAAGAAGATGAAATGGGTTTCCTATGCAGAGTGTTATGTGCAGGTGCAAAGCAAGATAAACGTGTAAAAGCTTTAAAACTTAAAAGCTAAAACGCTCAATTACTCAGAATTTCACGGTACTATATATTTATATCCATCCATACATACATACATCCATCCATACATACATCCATCCATCCATCCATACATACATACATACTCACAAACACACACACACACACACACACACACACACACACACATACATACATACATACATACATACATACATACATACATACATACATACATACATACATACATGCATACATACATGCATACATACATACATAAGTTTCCATACGTTTCCGAAAGTTCATTAATTTGTTTAGCAGAAATACATGCTCAGAAGTTGATTTCGTCGCACTTCCATACAAGCTTCGCACTTTTTTGTCAAAACTTTGTTACTACTTTACGTTGCCGTTTATTCTTCTTTGTTGTTAAATTACAACGCGAAACGAAAATGAATTAGTTCGAGATATTAAATATATACGCGTTTTTGTCTCAATTGCTCCTAATTTTTTGGCAAGTTCAGCAGCAAATTGTTCTTATTTTTAATGATAAAATAACCATTCTAGTTGAAAAGTTTGGGTTTTTATGGATCAAATCCAAGTTTTGAGCCTGCTTGTGATTACCTTAACATTGTTCTCATGTTATTATTAAATTTGGGCAATTTTGTACTTCGGAGTTCTTATAAAGTTTGTTCTGGTAACAGATGGCATACTATGACAATAGTTTTACTCATTCATCACTTACTGTTGACAGATGACATTCTTTATAAAAACTCGCACGACCATTTTGTAAATGTTTTATACTAGGAACTATAATAGGTCTATTAGTGTACGTCTGTAAACGAATGTACAAAAGTTACGATTATCATTATAAAATTGCCTCTCAAAAGTTCTCTTGGGAAGTGGTAATAAGATAATATGATAATATGTACTTATAAATGTATGAACTGATGTATGTCAAACACCTTGCTTAATGTCACAGTTTTCTCTGCCAAGAACATACGCAACTAAATTCTAGTTTTCGTAATTTGCAGATTTGGCCCTTATTTGTTTTAACAAAGTTTACAAGGACAGTAGGCAAACAGTGACTAAAAACAAAAGAGATACAAAATAAAGAGGGAAAGGAAAGAACGAAATCAACTGGAAGGAATGGATGCTTAAATTTACTAAATATAGACAATGTTCCACCTTTTCAATTCAGATGCTGTATTTCCAAACCCAGGTCAAAGGAACACGAAAGTCAACTACCAAATTTCATAAACTCTTATCCGCTCTCGTGCTCTCTCATCTACCTTGAACATGTCCAGTTTTCATACCACTTGATAAGGGTTCTCTTCCTATATTTGCTAGTCAAATCTTATCAGTCCTCGTTTGACCGCGCGGTTAAACGTTCAACTACTATCATCCTAACAACCTCTTATTACTCAGCTCTCCTAGTTTTACAAGAGCTGTTTTAATCTACCACATATACTTTGCTGAGTTAACTATGAAATTGTGAGAACATAACAAACAAAAACAAAATTAAGACGCGAAATACATAAAATAAACCAAGCATAAGACATGAAAAGAAGAAGTACTGCACGATGACCCAAGTTCTACGACAAGAGTTGGAAACGTACCTTACAGGTTTTTTGGACATCTTTGACGCACTCTTATTGCTTTGCATTATATAAAATTTGTTTCACTCTGTTCTCTATATTTTTGTGAGCTACGAGAAAACCAAGTCAAATAAAGATTGTTGTTTCCAAATACGCCGAGGAAACACCGCATGTAAAACGACCCAAATACGAGATCTAGTGCATAACTACAGTAGTGCGTTTCTGTGTCATATTCAAACGAATTTCTTTTTATAGGTGAAGATCTGCTGACGTAATGTTTATCAACAAACCTTTTAAATTTCAAACACTTTGTAGACTCCCAAACAAAGAAACATTTACCTCCATCCTCTAATCCAGAATTGCCAAACTCATTAGTGACAGTCAAAATTCGCCTATAAGTGCATATTGCATAATTGTGCAAGCAGAGCTGTACCTTATAATAAAGGGAACGGGGTTGGGGAGATTGCAAGATAGTCGGGTCTCTCATTGAGAAAACCAGAAAATCAAAAATAAAGAATGACGACTTTACGCTAAATCAAGGCCTTTAAAAACTTGGCTGCATATCAATGTATTCTATTAGTCTCAAAAAAACTTTCTGCAATATCCATGATAGCGGCCAAGATGACAACGGTTCTCAATTAAAACATATAAATACTGTTTATTTGCATGTCAAATAGCGAGCCTTTGCCTGTGGCCATTTTGAAAATCATGGGTGGAAATGGGGGAGGGAGAAGGACGGTGGGCGGATTTAAATAAATTTATGCATTACATTTTCAAAGTTACCTAATGGGTATAGGTGATCCAAAGGAAGACTGAGAAGGTGTCGAGCCCACTGTCTTGGACCTGGGGCGAGATGATAAGTCGGACTCACTCCTCCAGCTTTTTCTCAGCGGCCGAGCGGCAAGCGATCGGTGTCGCGAATACTCACTATGACCAAAACCATTTCCAAGGAGAGACTTCGACTTCTTTGGTGTTGCTTTTTCCAACACTGGAGTATTTCCCCTGATTGTTTTCTTGGTAACAATTTCTGTAGTGCCGTTGGTCAGAGATTCCTGAATAAAAATTGTAGTTTAAGTTTTGCTTTTTGTAATTTGAGTTTATACGTGTGTGGCGGAAAAACCACGCACAGAAGCATTTCCTTCAAATGCTTGCTTCATTGTTTACGTCATACTAACTGTACTTACATTTTTCCTGAGTCCAGTTGCTCGAAAGCCGATTAGCGCTAACCAAGGGTTAAATATTTAATTCATGTTTATGTTTATTACCTTACAGACTGGTTTGAACTGCCATCTTGGGATTAGCAATTGGGTTTCCAAGAAAAGTCTGAACAGTGTTTTATAAGAACTGGAAACATATTCCTTAGTGAAGAAGCTGCTCTTTGAATTTTGGTCTAACCCAGGGTTAAAGTTAACCACCTTTCGAGCAACCTGTCTCTGTTGTTTAATTTAGCCGTTAATTAAAACTACAGTAGGTGAGTCGTGTTACTGTTGCATTGTGGGATTGAAGTCCGTGTGTGTGTGTGTGTGGATTATTTTAACCTTGGCCGTAATAGCTTTTACTTTATCAATCGATACCGTAAAATGACCTAAAATTTAGCTGTAAACCATAAAAACTGAATATCTTGTTCTTTTTAACCGTTAGCCGTAAAACAA
>JANRMR010098408.1:0-13422 GCA_025434825.1 Bergia sp. 'catenularis' | reverse complement strand
CCCCCCCCCCCCCCCCCCCCCCCCCCCCCCCCCCCCCCCCCCCCCCCCCCCCCCCCCCCCCCCCCCCCCCCCCAGATGAGAGCTTTTACAGTAATGTCGGATGTTGCAAATTCATAACAGCATACAATATCGTAGATGGCTTTGAGATCTTTAACTTGTGACTTTCAGTTTTAGTTACAGTTTTAAACCTACAAAGGACTGAGTCTTGCTTGTCTCTTCATCCCAGTGTGCTAAACAAGAACTTTATGCCGTCTGTCATCAAGAGACTTTCCAATGATCTTGTTTTAGTGCAGTATGCATCCGTCTATCTTACTCATATTGTCTGTTGCAAAACAATGAAATTAGGAATGCACTGCCTAAATCATTTAAAAAATTATAGAGTTTGTAACCTATTGAATGCATGTTATTATTCTTTGACACAAAATTAGTGATATTTTCATGCATCACATCAGTTTTGACTGAGTGTATTTTTTGGATATAGTTTTGACATATGGTATAGATATTTTATGGGAAATTATCATGGTCACACTTGCACCTCCCCATCACTTTTATACAAGGGATCTCCCCCCCCCCCCCTTCTCCCTAGTACTAAAAATTCATGACATTGTTTAGTCTTTTTTTGACTGCATTTGTTCTGTTGTGAAGTACATGCTTTAAAACTTAAAAATTTTTGGTTTTATCAACAGTGTAAAATAGTTATAACTGACCAACCATTTGGTTCTGGCTTTTTCAGCTTTAGATCTTCCATCACTGCAAATGCTACAAAGTTGCAAGGTAAGCGAAGTAAGGATTTATAAAGTTTTGATGATGCACATATACTAGTTATGGAAAACATAGAAAGTCAGGGAATTTTGCAAAGTTGTTGTCTGGGCCAGCAAAGTCAGGGATAATGAAAATTGCTGTATAAGTATACTACAATGTATAAGGATCAGTTTACTGTTATGAGCAAGAATAAAACAGATACTCAGTTCAATTCGCACACAGAAAGCTAGATTCCCATGAGATCAAACTTACAGATAAACATAGGATGTGTAACAGTTTTTTGTTATCACCGGTAGTGTAGAAAAAGTCAAAGAAGTCATGGCCAACTCTGGACCATTTCCTGAAGGGTACCTGCCCTAGGCCCCTTCCTAAAAGGAAAATTATCTAAAGTTAGTTTAAACCAATTATTAATCTAGAAAAGCTTGTACCAAGCTAAAGATTTGAAGCTAATCTGTAGACGTATAACGACATTCTTAAAAGATACTAGCATCAAAGAAAATTTGGTGAACCTGATCAAGAAAAAGTTGATGTGATATGTCCCAAATTGCCATTGAGTTAGTTTAATACCAAGCAGATGTTTTGAGTATTAGTTCTTCATGGGAGCAAGAAAAGTTATTAGAGAGATGACAACGTCTTTATACTCAATCATATAGATTTAAGATCATTCTGTGTTGTTATTGTTTAAAATCAAATTTGTACTATATATTTTGCAAAATTGATCTAAATGTGGTTTAATGTGAAGCTACTAATTCTTTTCATTAACACATTTTTAATTTTAATTGTAGTTGTATTTTGACTTCTCTGCAATGTTTGTGGATAAGATCCTGGGTTTGCAATCTAACAAATCTTTTCTCTGTCTTGTTGTTTACAGTCCTGAGTGCTTCATTATCAAACAGCACACATATCAGTGTAACAGTGTCGGCCATGACACTGTCACAAAACATGTCCATTAGCCCTGTGTTGAACAAAACCACCCTAGCTGTAGTTACGGAGAGTCCAGTGTCTCCAGTATTGAGCCTTTCAACAGAAATAGAGTCCAGCAAACACATCAGTGCAGCTACAACCACAGATACGTCGCTTAGCCCAACAACATTTGGTGTTGCTGTTATTGAAAGCAGCAAGATGACACAGGTAAAGAGCCCCTCTGACATACCATCCATGTCCACCTTATCGGTGATAGCAAGCAGTTTATTGCTGTCAGAGAGTGTACTGATGACTACAACAGTGACCACGGAGTTGATGTCTTCACCTTCTGCCACAGTATCCAGTAGCAGTATTGCAACAAGCCTAAACTCAACTACAAAGTTATCAACAACCTCAAGTGTGTCATACAACCTCTCAAAAATAGTTGAGCCAGTAACAGTTAGCAAGGTTGTGATCAGTGATAGCTCTTCGACAACACCACTGGTTGCCTTAAGCTCTTCAGTGCTCACACCCTCAGTTAATGTGACTGAAGATCTTGTGACAAGTTCTATTGCGTCCAGGCTATTCATCTCATCAACACTCACTGACAGACCAGAACCAACCAGAGCTGTAACTGCTCAGACAAGTGTCACTATTCCATCATCGGTTGATGCTGTTGAGTCAAGCTTTACTATGGTGGCGGTAAACTCGTCTAGTCCTGTATTATTTACCAGTAGACAAGTCACATTTGTGTCCATCCCCACCCTGGTCAGTACTGATCGGTTAGCTTCCCACTCAGTGGTCAAAAACAGTACAACTGGACTTATCACTCAGGCATTGAGTACAACAGTGGCACTCCCCAGCCCAACTGTTACTAGTGACGTCACACCACCTCAACAAACCCTCGTCCCAACCCCATTGCCAAGTACTTCTCAGATTGCAGTCCTCACCAGCATGTTGCCGACCATGGATGCAAGCTTGCCATTGCTTACAAGTACTTTGGGACTAAGTGTCTTAAAGACGGCTGTAACTACAGGTATTGCAAATGTTCGTGATCATAGTCTGCTATATATATGCAGAAGTACATGTATGCACTTTGGCACAGTATGCACATTTAAACTCCATGTAGGCCTTGCTGGTAATTTCTACAATGATCACTGCATGATATGTGGTTACAAGGAGTTTTGCTATCATTAACACATGTGTAGAACTTATTGGAGACAACAGCGTGTTTATAAATACAGTGCACTGAAAACTATACACCTGTCAAGAACCTAAGTTAATGTTTTAAGCACTGTACAGGCGTGTCTCTGACATCCAGCAGCCGGCAAAATTGTTTGTTTCTTCTGGCAATTTTTTTAAGAAGTATTTTTAGAGTGTTACAATGCACATGTCCGTTGATACACGAGTGTCACTAACTGGCTATTTTAACACTTTTCCATCTACTTAAAAGTTGTGGACAAAGCTGACTGCATCACTCACATAATCAACAGGACCTTCAGGTCTTCAGAACAATCAGAATTTATCATTTAGTAACACAGAATGCAAAGCCACCATAACTGCTATACGCTGTAACCGTTATTTCCAAGCACCTGACCTTAATGCACATGCTCAACCGAAATTCTTTGTTCAGTTGCACAATACAGTAGTTCGCAATTCCTGTGTTAAGCCACATGCTTGCCCTTGTACGTGCAAAAGAGATCGCTGAAGCCTTCTTGACTTATCTAAAGCACTCATGTCTTCAGCCTTATTCCATACGCGGGACTATAGTCTTCTGTAATACACACAGTGGCTTTATCGAGCTGTGCTAACAGTCGCTGTAATCCTTGCTATATTTACCAGCTCTTTGCTAGTCATGAACTCACTCGATTCAGCTCTAAACAACTTGGTATTCAACCTCTGGATAATGTTAGCAATTGAGTGGGCGCAAAATCTCGAAGTCAGCTTCGAGTCATTGGAAATCTGAAAAGTCTTAGAATTTGGATTGTCCAAAATCCAGTGTGGAGAACCTGTAAAATCAAATTGGTTGTTCAAAGTCGTGGTGATCAGATCTCTGTGCAAATGAAGTAAAATCATATCGTCAATTCATTGCAAACATCTCCATGATTCATCGGTTTTCGAGACATTTAAGTCACGGATTTTCTAAACTAACATGAAAATGAAAATTATGAATTATGATCTTAATTATAGATGTATGAACTCTGCTCTGTGATAACACACAGACTACTGTGGACTTGTTTCTCTATAGATTTCTTCTCTCCTTTCAATTGTTTTATAATACTGGTCAACGTATGCAGTCAATGTGATTGTCAAAACACGGTCTTTGCTACACCTGGTAAAATGGGATGTTCTCGATTTGTTCTTACTGCAATGGATGTTCCCATAACTGCTTTGTCTCGCCTAAAACAGTGGGTTTTCGTGCATGATTTACCTCGCGTTACACAAGGGATATTGTGTGACAGCTTTGTCTCACCTTACACATTGGGTGTTGTGTGACTGGTTTGTCTCAGCAGGTGGTACTTGATGGGTTTGTCTCACCTTGCTCAGTAAGTGATGTGTGACTGATTTGTCGCACCTAACACAGCGGGTGTTGCGTGACTAATTTATGTCACGCTACACAATTTATGTTGCGTCACTGTAGTTTCTCACCTGTAAACTTCTCCTTCTCCTCAAGGTACACATAACGTGACTGCAGACTCACAAGTTGCTGAAGTCACATATTCAGCTGTAACGCTGTCCCCGTCCCTGCCCTCTCGCGTGACAAGTGACGACGCAGGGATTCTAAGAACAACGAGATATGTCAACACCACAGCTACAAATACTATTAATGACACAGCAACACTAAACACAGGCCTCCTAAGCATGCCGTTTTCTCCGTCAAGCATTGAAACAAGTTTTCTGATGTCAGACACAAGCCAACTGGAAAGATCGTTTAGTGTAATAGAAAGTTCTGTCGGAATAGCTACAGTCGCCAAGCTGCCATCTTTGACAAGTACTGTTCCAAGCGTGACACCAGAAAACTCTAGTGTAGTTGTAGCACCTCTCAGTACAACGAGCAAAGTGGCTATTTATGTTTCACATTCAGTGACTTCGGAGCTGCCAGTTCGTCCTGCTTCCTCAAGTTTTGACTCGAGTACTGTGACGTTAAGTTTAGGTGAACACGGAAGCCCTTTCAGCAGCGGCCATTCTTTAGCAGTGATTGAAACAAAGTCTTCCCTGACAGTCTTCCCTAGCATGTTCTCTCCTCAATTCAGTTCTGATACAAGTACCCCAACTACAAGTTTATTACCCATTATTGTGACTCTCAACAAGACAAACACACAAGCTACAGTGGAAACACGCACAGTTGACATTAACGAGATCACTACCCCCTTCATATCAAGCACAGCTAGGCCCGCTACAAAGTCTCGTAGTACGACGGCTGTCAGCCAAGTTGTGCATGAGAGAACTTCAACTCTAAGTAGCCTACTTACTGTCATGTCAAGCTTTGGTGCGAGCAGAAGCGACTCCTTTCTCACGACAACCATGACTCCTAGTGTGTCCCAAGTATCAAGTGTTGGCACTAGCTACTACCGTATGACTGTGTCAAGAAGCAGTGTGTTTACTCGTATACTGACCTCAACACCGAGTGCAGACAGCAGCAAACTACAGCCCAAATCAGTTTCATCGACACTCGTACTTAATGAGACAATGAGTGATTTGTCTTCAACAATCACTCGGGGGTCATCACTTGTAACAGAAGAGAAAGAAGATAGTGTCACAATTGTGACTTTGCCAGCACGGAGCGTAACATTAAATCTCACAAAATCCAGCGTTTTGCAGTCGTTAATAACAAGAACCGCCTCACCCAGTTTCAGTATTGGACGGATTTCAGCAGTCCCATCTGTAACAAGTTCAAGTTACTTTTCTTTGGTACGAACAGGGAGCTTCGTTTTACCATCAGTTACAAGTGCATTTCCTACAGTGGTTTTTACCACTGAATTGTTGTCACTGCCCACTGATTCAACAGCGCAGGTGTTCAGTTCAGCTATCGCCAGCCTCACTTTGCCCCGTACTACTAGAGCTAATTTGAAGAGTACAACGGTCTTCATGCGGTCAGCGGATATCACCACAAAGAGTATGCACCCACATTGTTAATCTAAATTGTCCTTTCTTTCACTTCACTCAGCTACATAATCTGCCATTGCCTTTGCTGATGTATATATGGTTGCACTTTCTTCGCTTCTTAAAATCTGTTTCATTTTCGTTTAACCAATAATATCATCACAAGGTAGCCACTTTCGTTGTTTATTTGACGCAGTGAACCTCAGGCTCTAACAAGCTAACACATGCAGCTTGCTCAGAAAATGTTATCCTATGAAAAGCATAGTACCGAAATTTCAAAGCATGATGGTAACTCTAGGTTGGTTAATTGCTAAGTTAGTTGGTCTTGAACGTTACTTAATATCGCGTTTTGTTGGTTTAAGGATGAATACGGGGATCCTAGTATCTCGTTCCTGCTTGGTATTGCTTTTTGCTGGTTTAAGGATGAATACGGGGATCATAGTCTCCCGTTCCTGCTTGGTATTGCTTTTTGCTGGTTTAAGGATGAATACGGGGATCATAGTCTCCCGTTCCTGCTTGGTATTGCTTTTGCTGGTTTAAGGATGAATACGGGGATCATAGTCTCCCGTTCCTGCTTGGTATTGCTTGTTTTTTTGGTTTAAGGATGAATACAGGGATCTTAGTATCCCTTTCCTGCTTGGTATTGCTTTTTGTTGGTTTAAGGATGAATACGGGAATCCTAGTATCCCGTTCGTGCTTGGTATTACTCTTTTTTAGTTGAGGGATGACTTCGAGGATCCAATAATCCCATTCCTGCTTGGTGTTGCTCTTTGTAAAAGTCGACGTTTTGTAAAAAAATTATCTGACCAATAACGACATACCGGTATTTTCATTGCTGTTCAACTAACCAAATCGATTTTCCATTCTAAAATCAATTTTGTTTTAGGCGTCTGCCAATTAGATGTTTATACTTCAAACAGAGTCGTTTATTCCAGTGGATAGGGGAATTTTGTTGCAACCACGAAATGTAACGTATTTGCAAATGTATGAATCGTGATTAACTACATTACACAGCCGGTTTACTAATCTGTCGTGTTTGATTAAGATAAGCCAAAAACCTTGAACTTCAGAGTAGAAATTTGTCTTTGCATTTCACGCAGCAATGAAAACAGTGGTAAGTAATACATTCGCATCAGATAATTTGTACATTAAGTAATGTGTGCATTTAGTAACGTACTGAAGAACACTACACCCTGCTAACAGCCCTTTTCTTTTACCTGCACGAACGCAAAATATAGATAAAGTTTGATTTTATTTTGATTTAGAAAAAAATAACCAAAAACTAACCAAGAAAAATTAACAATCACCGGAACTAAGACTGGACTAAAATACAGTGTTTTGCTAGTAATGTTTTTTTTTTGTTGTTGTTGTAACGGCAGTTATTAGTTTGAGTTTTAAATCTTTTTGTAAAACTAGCTTTAGCAGTTTTTGTTGACAACATTGCTTCTTAGTGATAAAAAGAAGAAGTGAAGCGGTAGAGACTATAACACCCAGAAGGTAAACAGTCTTAGTTTTTAAACAACTGCACTTGTCCTTGAAAGAGTTCTGTAAATTCTATGCGTCTCCACTCATTCCAGTGTCCAAACTGAAGTTTGTGTTTCCCCTATAGGTTCTGTCCTCTTGTCGTCAATCTTCCCATCCGTTATCAACGTTTCAACGGTTTTGACTCCGACCACTACAGTCATTCCCACCTCTGCTGGCCCAATAGTGGAGCCCAGTACTGGGCCTACAGTGTCACCAAACAATAAGCCAGTGAGGCTCAACGATATTGGACGATTGGAAGCCAAAGTTGGTAAAGCTTTCCGTTATGCAGTTCCACATGACACTTTTCACGATCGTGAAGATGGAGACACGAGAAATTTGAGCTTGTCATGCACTCTTTTGTTCAAGGGGGCGATACTTGGTGATTATTGGGTACAGTTTGATAGCGAACGGCAAGAGCTGTATGGTCTTCCTTTGGCTGTGGACTACGAGAGATACTCGGGCAAAGAAGAGTACGAGAGATATATTCTAACTGCCCGTGATAGAGAAGGACTGACAGTACGAGACGTGTTTCAAATCGTCATGGTTTTTGTGACAGATACAGTGACACAGCAACTTAGTATTAAAACTTCAAATAATTACACTATCTTCACTAATAATGTCACGCAACGGCTTGACCTAGTGGATCGAATAAGAATCTACTACAGTGATAGTGATACTTCTGCAATAAGGTTTGTATCTGTCACTCCAGGATCTCTTGTCGTGACGTGGACTAACGATACACTTCCCAGCGACAGGTGTGACGAGGAAGTCGTACAAAAGATATCTTCCAAAGTGATTTTAGCAGAGGGTGAAGTCAATCAGGCGTTCAGAAATGCTTTAGAACCAGCATTTCCCATTCAGAGCGCGAAAGAGGAACGATTTGGGGTATGCAACATAACGCAAACCTTTCCAACTATACCGGCACGTGGTCAGCGGTCGGCCTCAGAAACAGATATGTGGTTGAAACACGTGCTTCCAGGAGTCCTGGTCGTACTCCTTATCATTCTCCTCGCCTTGATACTCGTGGTTTATCTGAGGAGACGTCGACCAAAACCATCAAACCCAGAAAAGGTAACTTACAAAAAACGCAAACCAATCGTCTTGGGTGAAGAGATTGAGTTGAAAGCGTTGCCAGCCAAGCCACTCATTCTCCCGGATGATGACGTCAGCTGTCCGCCATCTTACATTTCCGAGACCTCGCTCGACAAAGCGCCACATTACGAAACAGATGATGAGGACGAAGAAGACTTCGGTAAAAGAACTCCCTCAATAAGATATGAACCCCCGCCGCCATTTTATCACACTTTTGACAGCCCACGGGACACACCTCCGCCTTCGTATAGATTACCTCCTTCGTACAAATTTTAGAAATTGCCGCCATCTTTGTGTCATGATCCAAACTATCACGCTCGTCATTGCCTGTGTGGATCTTCTGACGTTATTATTCCCTCGGCCCCATGCCCTTCGCCGAACTACGCAGGCTACATAAGTCAATGCAAATCAACACAAGATGTTACCTTCAAACATGTGTCACAACTTGAGAATATCAGATATCGTTGGCCAAAAAGAACCGTCCGTTCGAAAGTCAAAGCAAATCAGAAAACTGCATCGACTTGCGTCCAGACTTGATTCAAGTTTGTACAAAGTTGCTTAATTTAAGTTAACACAAGGCCTTTTAAGACGGTTGTCAAAGTAAGCTAAAGTTGACAGCAAGTTGCCAACTTGCACTGACCGCCTGCATGGACTTATGTGAAAGAAGTTCAAAATATAGCCTGGTAGTTTCGGCTTCCGTGTAAAACCCTTATTAATCCTTTTGGCTGCGTTCACACTTGGTGCCCGAGCAGTAGTGCCTGGGCACCGGCACAAAATGGAACTAACGAAAAACGTGTGCACACGAGGAATCAATGCCCACTTCAGTGCCCAAGTACAAGTCGAGACCTTGTACTGCCCGTGCCCGAATTCTGGTGTGTTCACATTAGCGCCCAGCAAAAATCACACTCGGGCACCAAGTGTGAACGCAGCCTTAGACTTATGATCATCTACCATGATCCTTTGCGTTTGTTTATATTCTTTAGTGGTGAGTCCTCTGATAGATTCCGTTAGGGTTTCACCCCTTGAGGATCGACCTCTCTCCTTCCTTCTGGGCTATATCACTCAATCTGGAGATATCAAATTTTGTGTTCGGCTAAGCTCCGTGAATTTCGTGGACAATGAAAACATAGTCTTTGTAAAGGATCACGGCATTCGATCACATGTCTAACTTGCAAAGTAAGCATTTAAGGCCAAATTTCTTCAGTTGGTCGTCTTCGAAGACCCAAAGGCGATTCCCAGAGTGAACACTATAGCTAGCCCAGGACCATACTTGGGTGTGGTCATAGCACGGTCATTTATAGCAGGTTTTTTGCGCTTGCGCATATTGAACGCAATATCGACACACAGAATCTTATAGTGACAGACATTATAGAAATAGCTTTTCCACTGGTTATTTTATGAAAACCGAATTTTTATTCCGATAAGTATGTGGTAGATAGATAGTTTTTAATTTCAGAGTGAACAAATGTTATCCTTCAGTTTTGATAAAAGGATGACGACACCTTTTATTGTTTTATAGAGTCGATATTAAATCGCTAATATAAAAAGATATTTTATGTAAATAGAGTGCATATACTGAAGAAAAATATGACCTCCAATAAAGTACAAAGTACGGTGTTTAGTGTTTATGCTCTTAATAATTGCACCTACTCACATATTTGACGACTTCACCTTTTCATGTCAACACTTTATTTAAATTACATATCAACAAATAGAGCTTGCAACGTTTTATTTACCAAATCTGGAATAATAAATTACATATATGAAGAAAAAACAAATGACCGTTAAACCCCGAAATTGATTCCCTCTCCACGTCCAAGCTTTTCATCCCCATGGGGTTAAGTTTAGTCTCACTAGCTCGAGTTACAAACAACGTATCCGTTTTCAATTAAAACTGAAATAAAGGCATTTTAACGCCGAGAAAAATCGTCATTACGGATTCCGAGAATTAAGTCATCTTTTATTTTGTTTGGAAAGTGTTTAGGCCAAAACACAGATGTATTTATTAGACTCCTGGCCCCAATCAATGAGACAAAGTTACTTTTTGGTGGTGCTTGCACTTTAACAATACATCATGTGTCGTGTCAGGGGATAAAAGGATTAAACAACTGATGCAAAAGGAATGATAAAAAAAAAGACCACAACCATTCTTGAAGATTAGATACATATATTTCTTAGTTCCAAAATACAGGATATCATCATTTCGGTAAATGTGACTCTGGAAATAGGACTTGTTTCATCTTTTTAAACCAAAATCTACCATTCAAGAACAACTATATAACGTGAAAGACTTGTAAGGGTAGCATGGATACTTTTTGCTTCACAGTTCAGTTGAAATAAAATCCCTGGATACGAAAGGATCTCTTCTTTTTGTCCTGGATGTGAACATCGAGATACACTTCAAAACACCCCAAGAGCCGGTCATACACATCCATGAACTCTGCCTTTAAGTAGTACTTGCCCTGAAAAAGAGGGAATAAAACAAGTGTTTTTCGGAATTGAATATTTTCTGGAAAATGGACGTTCGAGGAGCCGCCTCGGCGCTTCAGATTACATTTTCACCTAAGAAATATAGATAGAGCTTTCAAACTGTACAGTCCTTCTGGGATATCATAACAACGAACTATCCTCTTCCAAAGCCGACAGCAGGAGAAAGTAGAGCGATTTAGATATGTTAAGATAAAGTGCTGTACAAATATCCCAAGTAACTCCTACTGAGTGGTAGCCCTAGAAAAGAATTGGGCCCGCACAGAAAAAGACACTTGGAAAGAGAAAAATTCTCTGACCCCGACGGGATTCGAAGCCACGACCTCCAGAACATACCATTTCCCAGATCTATTTCAAAATGCAAAGAACTTCACTTTTCAAAGTTTGCCGTTAAAACATGCCCATAGGCTCTCCCAGATAATCGCACCTAACAAATTTACATCTGTGTCCAGAGAGGAGCCATTTCAGCTCTCCCTCCCAGTTCTATAGCTTGAACAACCAAACTTCTCGAGGCCAATTTCGTTCTCAGGACGAGGGTTTCCCCGGATAACCAAAAGAAAAGCCCTTGAAGTAAGGTTGAGACTTGGTGTTATTACGATTTTAAAAGTCAGCTTTTCCTGTAGCCTCAAAGCTCCCCGTAGACTTTGTTTTCCTTCGCTAGGAGAGGTATCTCCCTCAGAAAAACGAGAGAGGCCTCTCGCAGCGAAGGAGGAAAATAGTCGGCGAATAAGCAAGTTTAATTTTTGCTGCTTTTGAAATTAACTGAAAATTAAGGCAGAAAAATATGAGAAAAGTCTTGGCATTACAAATCTTTTATCTTAGGTTATCTAGTTTCGATATCATTTAAATATCAACTGAACAAGCCGTATACTTACATTAACTAAGAAGTTGGGGACAGGAATCTGGCTGATATGTTGACTGGTCACAGTGACTGTCTGGGTGGGTAGTGTAAATATCCCGGTCGGGATTGGACAGTCACACGGCACTCCTTTCGCCTCCATCTCCTTGTCGCACTTGTTGAACATCACTCCTCGTAACATCTGACAGAAATTGTCGTAGGTGCTGAATTAAATTACAGAAGAAAATCAGTTCATGCCCGCAGATCAAAGTTAGCGTCTTCTGTGTGTGGAGGTGCTGAGATGTGAGCGTAATGGTTACAGCCAAGGTAGTGCGTATACATGTATTGTAAGACAACAACAACAATAATAACAATTTCAAATAGTTATACAAAATAACCCTTAATTAACGTATAGCACTGTTATCAACGGGGTACTGCTAATACAAGGTACGCACAAAAGTTGAATTTTAGACCAATTTAATACAACTACAAACAAGTTCAATCAACAAAAAGGGCAAGTTTAAACTGCTCGCGTCAAAGTAAAACTGATTCACGGCAAAGTTGTACTGCTTCACAGCACAGCAAATTAAATTTGTTCACGGCAAAGTAAAGCTACTGCGGCAAAGTAGTGCAACCTCACGGCAAAGCAAAACTGCTTCACGACAAAGTAAAACTGCTTCACGGCAAGGTAATACTGCTCACAGCAAATTAAAATTGCTCTTGGCAAAGTACAGCTACAACACGGCAATTTCACATTGCTGTGACAAGTTTCACTTTGCAGCAAAGCAGTTTTTATTTACTGTGAAGCAGTTCTTTTTTTTTTTTTGCCACGAGAAGTTTCATTTTCTTTTTTGCCATGACACGTGTGGGCCACCGTAAATTTGTACTCCTCACTTACCAAGAACCAAAGTCAGAAATGCAAGGAACGGTTATCCACAGACCCGTAGTCTTTTTCTGTATCTGGAGCTTGAGTTTTGTGGATCCTGCCAGATGTCTGTTGACTGACACAGAGACCGACACGTTGAATGATCCAGGAAGTGTAAGCGGGCTTGGTGAGAGGGTCAGAGCGTTGACAACAATGGTATTGGGTATGTGCTCTGTGGAATTAACATCAAAGAATATCATAAAATCTAATGTTCTTTGCAATTGCACTTTTACTTCTTCAACTTAAACCTGAAAAAAGATTATTTAAAATCCATTTTCATGCAAGTGAATACCAATACTTCACGGGTATCTCAGGTCTCAAAAAACTTGTGTTATGAGGTATAACGATAATGATGATGATGATGATAATGTTGATGATGATAAAATTACATGAATGTGTAACTTTGCAACATTATAAATATCCTGTTAATGAAAAGAAGAAAAATATTATTGTGTAAATCAAAGTGTCCAATCAAATCATTGATTTTCCCTTGATGGACGTCCTTCAATTCAACAAACCACAAACCAAGAGACAAGACAACATCAAATATCATGAAGGATCCTGGCTGTAAAAAGATTTTTAACCGGTAAAAATGCTGTATCTTACATTCATCGTTTTATTACCGTAAACTGAGCGCTTTAAAATATTTCAAAACCAAAATGCTATACAATTTATATTATTATCATTATTATTGATGTTATTATTATTTATAACATTTTTATTACTAGCATTATCATTATTATTATTATTATTATTATTATTATTGTTATTATTATTATTATTATTA